>RJWJ010023991.1:0-24554 GCA_004363605.1 Indri indri
TTTTTCCAAGAAAGGAGTCAGAGGACCAGGATGAGAGTCTGGACTTGACACTTTGGTGTGTCTGGTCATTCTTCAGCCAAGAGCACCACTAGGTGCTCCTGTGAGTTCCTGTGGTCAGGGACAGTTTCCAGGATGCTGGAAGCCAAATGAGGCAGAGACGGCGGTGTTCGCTCTGCAGAGACGTACGGGGAACACATTCTAGGTGACAAGAAATAATGAAACCAAACCGTGTGGCCATGAAAACAAGCTCGTGCCCAGGGCACAGGTTCACCTATGTCTGTGAGTCTGGCTCAGGACACCCCTGGCTGTCCAGGGACCCAGCCAGGCCTGCAGACACACAGACGCACAAACCCTGGTCAGACAGCCACTCCTGTGTTGCTTAGAGTCTGATGCATAAAGCAGATGTTTCACAAAATCACCCGCAGGGTATGAAAGTCTAAAAGTGGTGCCGTGATAAAGGCAGTGATGAATGGGCAGGGCTTCTAGATGCTTCCGAAATTGACACCTGGGTGTCCGGCAGGGGCAGAGAGGGGGAGGCGACCATTGAGCTGACAGCTGAAGGATGAGGATGCGTGATAGCACAAGCAGGGGACAGAAGGGAGATTTGTGTAGTGAACGTAGCACGTGCAAAGGGCCTGCGGTCGATGGAGCTGAGGCTGCCTGTCAGGCTCAGCGAGGAGGAAAAAGGGATGTGTGTCATGGGGTGGGATGGAGGGGAACAGAGTGAGGCCACAGTCCATCCCCAGTCTTGAAAATGTCCCTGTCCCTGTCCACAGGGGCCATCCCTATTTTCTAAGCTCATAGCCTTTTGTGCTCTCTGCTCACTCCCAGAGAGCTCCCTCCTGCCTCCCAGCCACAAATCTCTCGGACCCTGGCTCTGGATCTCACGTTGCTGCTGCTCCTACTCCCGCAGCCTTTGCTAATGCCATTGTCCTGTTGAGCAATGAAGTGCAATGTTCATTTTCCCGTTATAAAAGCTCTGCACTCTGTGTAGCCGACGAGGAGACCCACAAGAAAGGAAAGTAAAAAAACACGTTCAGATTTGCCCTTGCGAGGAAACCGGGGATATCCTCACTTAGCTCCACGTCCTCCAGGTTTGAAAACTTCTCCATGAGTCTTAGTTGCCTTTAGCAACCCTCTCTGTAAGGACACGGTGCCCTCTCCTGGTTGGAAGCTCGCAGCGCCTCTCCCCAAGCCATGACCCTCGAGTGGGGCTCCCCAAGTGTCCCCTTACTTCTGCTAAACCTTGCTCGCGGGAACCACCGACGTCCTGTTGTCAGGTGTGGGGACCAGACGTCTGTTCCTGTTCCCTGGTCCTGGGTTCCCGGTACTGAAGAATGGTTGCTGGTACCGCGTCGACGGAGCAAATCGGCAGACCAAGCAATTGCAAGCAGGCACAGTGCCAAAGTTTATTAAAGCATGCAACATTCCAGAGAAGGAACGGGTCAACTCCTGTGAATGGAGACCCTGACTTTAACAAGACTTTCCCTAATTTTATGTTAAGTGGGGGTGGAATATTCATGGTTTTTCTTAGAAAGGGGTGGAGAATTCTTGGCACTGGGAAGCCTCCCCATTTTTAACCTTGTAAGGCAATTTCTGGGGTTGCCATCATATTTGTAAACTGTCATGGTGCAGGTGGGCGTGATTTTTAGTATGAGGGTAGGTCATTGAGGACACTGTCACCTTGCGTGCATGCTCCAGAGACCCTCTTTTGTGGCCTTGGTCATATCTCCACTTTGGTGACATTTCTGCCTCTTCCTGGTTGGTTGGTCCTTGGAGATCCCCTGTCGTAGACCAGACATCTGTTCTGTCCTTGGAAACCCCCTGGACACGTCATCTGTTCCTCCTTGGAAGTCCCCTCTGGTCAGCTTGTCCCTCCCATTGTGGATGGAGCATCTCCTAGTGCCGTCTGCCCCTCAGTGACACCCCCAGACACAGCTCCTGGTCCCCTTCCTCCCCGTCCCAGCCTAACTCCGTGACCACCTGCTCCAGCAACGTGGTCCTTGCAGACCCGGCCCCTCAAGGGAGAGAACCCTCCACCTGCCTCCTGCCAACCATTCAAACCCCACGTCCTGACCCTTGGACCCTGTGAGTGTGTCCCGTCCTACCACAAAGGGAACTTTGCAGGTGGGATTCAGTTAAGCACCTCCAGACGGGGAGATGATTTTGCATTATCCACCAAACCATAACAGAATTGGAAATGTCTTATAAGAGGGCGGCAGAGGGAGATTTGACTGCAGACAAAGACCACGTGAGGATGAAAGCAGAGGTCGGAGTGGTACAGTTCACACGATGTCAGATGAGATTCAGAGATTCACATCAGATTGCTGGTTTTTTTTTTTCTAACTTTATGTCTCCATGCATTTATTAAGTTTCATTTTTTTATTTCAATAAATTTAGGGGGCACAAGTGGCTTCTTGTTACATGCATAAATTGTATAGTGGTGAAGTCTTGGCTTTCAGTGTATCCACCTCCTGAATTGCGTACATTGTACACAAAAGGTAATTCCTTCTGAGTGTCCGGTGTTTATTTGTCACTCTGCACGACCATGCACATGCACAGCTTAGCTCCCACTTATAAGTGAGAACTCTTGGCGTTTGTTTTTCCGTTCCTGACGTACCTCACTTAGGATAATGGCCTCCAGTTCCATTCGGGTTGCTGCAAAAGACATTGTTCGATTCTTTTTTATGGCTGGGTAGTATTCCACGACATGCATCTACGCCACACTTTCTTTATCCACTCATTGGTTGAATATCGCAGTTCTTACATCGTTTCTGGAATGGCATCAGATGCACAGCGGTGACCTGTTCTGCAATCCCACCGCCTTCCTTCCCCACGGCGCCTCTCCCGCTCTTCTTGTTTCCCACCTCCCCCCTGCTCTCTGCCCCTCACACACACTCCCCAGAGCTCACACTGCGAGGGTCTCAGCATCCGTGCACAGAGCAGTGCCCCGTATGGGGGCCGGTCTTGCGTGGACGGAGGGCTTCCTTCCGCACCTTCCTGGGCTCTAGAAGATGCTCAGCTGAAGCCCTTCATCCCTGTCAATCACAGCCCGCCCGTGAAGGTCTCTCCCAACGCCGGCCATGCCCTGACGTCTCCCTTCCCCACTCTGTGCTCCTCCCCAGCCCCACGTCTGTGCTGTTTGCTTGTCCTGTCTGCACCTGCGACCTTGAATAGCTGCGTTTGCACCATCTGTGACTCTAGTGAGCTGGGGAAGCCCATGGCTGTCCCTTCCTTCCTTCACCTGTCACTTAGCCCCAGTCCCTTGCCACCCAGGCCCGGGAATTCCACCTTAATAAACCACTTACATGTTCTTGTGGGTTAAGGAAAAAAAAAGCTGTGTCCATGCCCTGACCCCAGGAATCTGTGACTGGGAACCTACTTAGAAACCAGGTCTTTGCAGACAGAACTAAGTGAATGATCGCAAGAAGAGACCACCCTGGATGAGTCCCTAAATCCAAGGACAGGCATCCTCCTAAGAGACAGCAGAGGAGACACAGACGCAGAGGAGAAGCCATGTGGAGACAGAGGCAGAGACCGGAGTGACGCGGCCACAAGCCCAGGGACACCTGGAGCCCCCAGGAGCTGGAAGAGGCAGGAAGGAGCCTCCCATGGAGCCTGCAGAGGGAGCGCGGCCCTGAGACACCTGCATCTCAGACTCCTGGGCTCCCACCAACCAACCGTGACAACACAAACTTCCATTGTTTTAATGCACCCGGTCAAGGCGATGTGTGGTGTTGTCATGTCAGAGGCTGCTGCAGGGAACCCCACGTAAGACAAAGTGTCCTGGCATCTGTGTGGCTTTTCTGCGAATCATACCCATGACTGACCAGCATCATATCAGGCCTCCCTAGCTGGCACTCTGATCTGCAGTCTCCCTTCCCCGTGCCATGCCCCAGGGCATCCTTTTAATACAGTATCCCTTGTGGCATCTCCTCTTCCCACAAATCGGGATGTTTAACTCCCCCAAAATGGGATCTTCTGCATGAGGAGTGTTTAAATAAATAAAATTGGGGTGGGTATCATTTGAACTACAGGATAGCAAGAAAGAATTCATTCTTGAGCCAAGAAAAAAAACACTGTCTGACATCGGAACAACTGTGTCACCAGCTTAATTAGGGGATGCCAGGAGACAGACGCGTGTTCCCTCTCTAAGGGCAGTAAACCCAGAGAACTGACCCGAGCCTGAGTCAGGACAAAGCGTCCCCATCCCCAGGGCAGTGACAACATTCAACAAAATGTCCAGCCTCACAATGGCTCTCCCGTTAGAAGTTCATCCGCAAGGACGCGTGCGAAGCCCCGCAGAGCTCCAGCGCAACTGAACAGTCACGATCTCGGCGGCTTGAGTGCCGTCTGCTAAGAGCATTTCAGTGTCTAACGGGTACACGGTGACACCTCCGGCTTTCTCAGAGAACAGCTGCATTTTCCTTTCATAAATCAAGTAAGAGTTTTTAGTGTCTCCTGGTGATGAAGTCAGAGAATGACTGATAAGAAAACACACACACACACGGGAGCAATTGTTAATAATTGTCACCTTTGCATCTTACAGGAAGGAATATTTTTTCCTATAGGGGCTGATCTCAGAGTACCAGCAGGGGCATTGCTCAGTAGGGTGGGGTGGAGAATTGTCAAAGGCACTAATGTCCAGGTGCACGTATTTACACATTTATGTTTGTGCTCTCTGCAGCTACCAGACACCCCAGTGTGGCTAATCCAACCCCGCAAGGGGGAAATGGAGGACCACACATTAGCCACACACCATGGGCTCCAGGAAACCAAATTCTGTATCGGCACAAATTTCAAAATAATAGATACGGTCACTCCAATCCTCTGTCCTTATTGGGTTGCATGTTTCCCCAGGTTATCCGGTTCTCCAGACTTGGATATTTTCATGAAACTTATGTCCCCTTTGATTTTGGTCTAACAGTGGCTATGTCAGGGGCTGTATGGTTGACTCTGATGCCCAATGATAAAATTTCAGCTACTCTAAAGTTCTGTGTGCACGTATGCACGTATATGTCTGCGTGCACGTATGCACATATATGTCTGTGTGCATGTATGCACATGAGTGTGTGTATACATCTGTATGCATGTGTGTATGCTTGGTATGTATGTCTGTGTATATGTGCATTTGTGTACACATGTGTGTGCGGTAGGTATGAGTGTATCTTTGTATGTATGGGTGTATATGTGTGTCTGTGAATGTATTTCTGTGTGTGTGTCTTTCTGTTTATTTGTGTATGCATGTGTGTTTGTGTGCAGGTGTGTCTATGTGTATGTATACATGTGTATGTATATCTGTGCATATATGTATTTGTGTGCATGTATGTTTCTGCATGTATTGTATGAGTATACGTGTGTTTGTGTGCATGTGTGTCTATCTGTATGTATATATGTGTATGTATATGCCTGTATATCTGTGTATATATGTATTTGGGTGCATGTATGTTTCTGCATGTATCATATGGGTATACATGTGTTTGTGTGCATGTGTGTTTCTGCATGTATTATTTGTCTGTATGTGTATGGTATGTATGTGTTTGTATGTGTAATATATGTGTGTGAGTGCATATAGATGTGTGCATGTATGTGTACATGTGGCGTGTATGTGTGTGTGCACACAGGAATTTACAACTTCCTGCAACAGAACCTTTCTGAATAACCACGGTAAAACATACTTGTGCTTTCTGTTGGCACGGGGAGAGTGGGAGAAAAAACATTTTACAAAACTCATTGTTTTAACTCGACAATGGCGGGGAGAATTATCACATGGCTGGACGGTTTTATACATACTGCAGGAATTTCTACCCACCCAGAAATAAAACAACACTGTATAAAGCTCAAATTTACCCAAGGAAATATCTGACTCATAGTTCAGACATTGACCAAAGAAGAAGATTCATTTCATACACTCTTCTGTGCACCTCTAGTGTATGCTAATGTTTTTAATGCAGTTTTTTTTTTTTTGGCTATCAAAACCGCCATAAATAGAGTTTCATGCATGACGTTTGCAGTAGCCCATCCCTCCTTTTGCAAATGGTCCAGTGGATATACTTGTACAATACTCGTGGTATAAGGACACAGAGGTGTCCACAATTAAAGAGACGCAGGGACCAGAATCCCATTTTGACCAAAGCCACGGGCTGATGCTTCTTTGCCCGTCCCGAGACACCCTCTGCAGTCAGCGACACCTGCAGGGAACCTGCCCTCCAGCCAAACAGCTCGTCCCAGTGGCCGTGTGAACTGCCCCTGAACAAGTCACCTGACTCCCTCAGCATCATTTGACTCACCTGTCAAGAGATGCGGTTGTGGCCATCTCATCGAGTTTTGGTGGGAGGTCAGTGGAATTTATATGAAGGGGTTTGTCATGAATGTTAAGTACCACTCTTTATCTCTGCGTGCAGTGTTCACTTCCGGATTAAAAACAAACCAGCTAAGCCAGCTTTGGAGAGGAGAGTGCTGAGAGCCTTGTCTACCCGCGGCAGGGGCTGGGCTCAGAGCGTCCCGGCAGAATCCTTTGCGTTGGGAGAACATGCTTCTGCCTCCCGGCGTGGCTGAGGGTCCGGTTCTCTGCCGTGACCCACCACCTTCTTCTAAAGATGCATCCTGATCTATCTCTACACTTGCACACCGGAGGATACCACGCCTCCGTTAGCTTGCTGACGGGGTGGCACAAATTGCAACATTGTGACCACTGTCAGTCTTTGCAGCAATCTTTGCTGGGAGACGAGAAAATGCCTGGAGAATTCATGCACTGAGCAGAGGAAAATGAAAAACAAATTATATCTCCACTGGATGCCTTGGTGGAGAAAAGTCCTAAAAACTTTGGGTTGGTGGGTGATAAATCTGATCTTATCCACTCACCAGGGTCCTTTGACCAGAAAGCGAGCCATGACAAACTGAACCCTAGATTGTCAACATTTAGCGGTGTCTCTCCTCTCTTTACACACCTGACTTCTAAATTCTTTCTTCCCTCTGTCTACGACCAGGTCACGCTTGAATAACTTCTCTCCCTCCGTAAGATAATTTGTTTTCATCGCTTAAAAAAAGCAAGCACAGAACCACAACCCTCTTCATTCATAACACGTTAAAAAGAAAGCCGAAGTAGGTTACACCAGGGTGGCGGAAGATGATTCATCTACCCGGCGGTGGCCTGAGATGACAACCAGGTGTTTCCAATGTAGCCGCATGTAGCACGTAAGAAATTTGAGTGCACATCTTGGTTCTATTACAGCTATTTAAATGTTGAAAAAAACATACTTAAAATTATACAGGCACAGGAATTCTATAGATAGATATCCAACCACTGGCTAAGGTGTTGTTTCTGAGGAGAAGAGCTGGTATCTAGCAGGGTTAGAAGGAAATGTTCCACATTTTTTTTTTTTTTTTTTACTGTTTATCTTTTTTTACTTATCTTACCACGTGCATCTTTTCCAAAAGACACTTATTAAATCCCTCATTACTGTATTGTATTGCATTATATTTACAACATGTTACCATGTGGGAAAACTGGGGAGGAGTGCATGGGATCTTTCTGTATTGTTTCTTACCATTGCGTGAGAGTCTGCAAGTATTGCAAAATAAAATATTTAACTTTAAAAAGAAAATAAAAATAAAAATAAAATCAGAATCAACAGCCCGTGGACTCCTGCGGCAACAGGGTGAGAGGTCATCCAGGGAACATGGTCCTACACCAGCCTGACACCCCTACCTGCATAGTGAGTCCAGGAAAAAATGACTCAATTCAATATCTATTTGTGAACTAAAATAGAATCTTAAGGCTCCCCCCACTCCCACCGGCCAAGTGAATGGACCCCTCCTGGCCAAGGGGATGCCCTAAAACTGAGTTACTGGCCACGAGGAGGGAGTCAGACCTGCCCCATCCTGGCCCTCCCTTCTTGGAGACGTCCTTTGTGACTCACCGACAGGTTGAGGCTGTGCTGGTCACACCTGCAGGTCCTCAGTTTACACAATAAGTATATGTCCGGGGGCTTATCTCTGATTAACAGACTTCCTTGTGTTAAAACATTCCAAGCCTTTAGACAAAGCTTCACGTCTTTAAACCAATTACAACTCAAAGAGTCTTTAAACCCACCTGTAACCTGTAAGCCCCGTGCTTTGAGATGTCCCACCTTTTGAGGCCAAACCAATGTCCACCTTCCATGTATTGATTTATGACTTTCCCTGTAACCCCTGTCTCCCTGAAATGTGTAAAACCAAACTGTGACCCAGCCACGGCCAGTCCACTTGCTCAAGGCTTCCTGGGCGTGGCTCCGGGTCATGGTCCTCAAATTTGGCTCAGAACAACCCTCTTTAAAACCATTTTACAGAGTTTGGCTTCCTTTCTGTTGACATGTTTATGGAGCACCTACTATCTGCAAGACACGGTGTTCAATCCTGAGCATGTAGTGGTTTGGCACCTGCCCTTAATGAACTAGAGCAAAGCTGATGTGAAAGACACAGTCGGCCAATGACCAAGGCTTTCCTGAAAGCAAACACGTATCCCCAAGCAAAAGCCAGAATCCAAACGGAGTCACCCACATTAAGAAAACCCTGACAGATAGCACCAGAGCAGGTCATAATAAACGCATTCTGGTCCTTGTATGCCTGACAGCAATAACTATCCCAGAAGATTGTTAAAACACAACCTTGTACAAAGACCATCTCAACCTTACACAGAAAATGCTTCTACAAGGACATCTGCCCAGCAACTGCCTGTGCAAACTCAGACTGGCATCACTCTTGTTACTGGGCTTTTTCAACCAGGGTTAATCATCTCAAAACAGTGATGTTATCCTCCTCATTTTTTCCATTAAAAAATTTTGTCTTGGCCGGGTGGGCATGGTGGCTCACACCTGTAATCCCAGTACTCTGGGAGACCGAGGCAAGAGGATTGCTTGAGGTCAGGAGTTTGAGACCAGCCTTAGCAAGAGTGAGACCCTGTTTCTACTAAAAATAGAAAAAATTAGCTGGGCACAGTGGTGCACGTCTGCAGTCCCAGCTACTCAGGAGGGGAGGCTGAGGCAGGAGGATTGCTTGAGCCCAGGAGTTCGAGGCTGCAGTGAGCTGTGATGATGCCATTGAACTCTAGCCTGGGCGACAGAGTGAAACGCTGTCTCAAAACAAAACAAAACAAAAAAACCCTTTGTCTTCTTTTATCTCCTTGAATATGCACATAGTTTACTATGCCACATATATTCCCATTGCAATGTTCATTCTCAAATAAATATAATTTTCTTTTAGAGAGCCTTCCTACGTTATTGAGTTTGACACAGATACTCTGTGCCTGTCCTAATGTAGTCTAATTTCATTCTTTTCCATAAAAGCAATGCAGTAAAGATGCAACTCAATGTAAGCTCTGAAAACAAGGGGCCCAGAAAATGCTGACAGAGACAGAAAGCAGATCCAGAGGCCAGAACATGAGGATGGGTGGCTGAATGTCCAACACCAACTTCCTCCTGTCCCAATTCAAATCCTCCAAGGCTATCATTGATTTTGCTTGTAGGGATGTCTCTGTAACAGGGTGGACCAGGGGTAGGATTGGCCCGATGACTTGAAGAATCTCTAGAGTTTACGAAATGATAGGTGCAAAAACTACAACGTGTCCGGCACCAAAGTGAACATGTTTCATTTCTTACAACAACAGTGTGCTGTAGATGAAGTGAGCAAATATAAAATCTTGCAGGCTTTTGGAGAACAAAAGGGAACTTTGAGCGGAATAGTTCAGGACAAGGTTGTCGCCAACAGTGGGCACTAACAGGAGCCTGGTACCCCCAAGAAGAGGTGGGATCTGGAAGGAAGATCTTGCTGTGGAGGGTGTTAACCTGATTCTTCAATTGTTAGACATGTACCGCCAAAACAATGTCTTCTTCATGCCTCCCATGTTACTTAGCTGAGAGTTATGGCTTGTAGTTTATTTTAGTTTTAACCACTTTTTGTCTATCCATCATCCATCTATCCAACTATCCATCCATCCATCATCCATCCATCCACCCACCCTATGTACCTATCTATGTATCTATCACCCATCTATCCATCCATCCATGTCTATCTATTATTTATCTATCTTATTCTATGTTTCTATCACTTATCTAGATCTACCCACCTATCTATCTACATTTATTAATTTATGGACCACAAAAAACATGGATGAGATTAATTCACAAACTTTCTTTGAGAAAACTTCAAGTGGTTTCCAGCAGGTGGCAATCAGACAAATGGTTTTACACCAAGAAAGAGAGTCAAAGACCCAAACGAGGAAGGACTTTGTTTCTTAGATAAAAGACCAACAGGTCTGATGGAGAGATTTGACCTCCACTTAAAAGTCAGAATGACTCAGTAAGTGACGACCAGATGGAAGAGAAAGTTTCCTAAGGGCAGAGGTGGAAAGGAACACAGAGCTTGCTTAGATGGAGATTTTTAAATGATTTAAATGAGTGTCTGGTCTTTAGTCCAACATCCTCACCATCTTTTCATCCTTGAAAGGTGACAACAAAAGTCCAACTCAAGGGTGATGGGACAAGGAAGCTCTGTGAGGTCTCTGTTTTCCAGTGAGCCCAGCCTGAGGGATCCTATTTAATTGCTTTTCTCATGGGTAGAGATGACTAAGCCAGCCCAAAATTCTAACGTGCCCTGAAGTTAATGCTGAATATGAATTTTACCATGTATTAAACATATCATCTTAATAATTTAAAAATAAAATTCAATCATTAGCCAGTCATACCGGCCAGAAGCACGCTTAGCCACTGTTCTGCCTCTCTCAGTGGCTCTTGAAAGTATGCATTTTTTATGGAATGAAAATCTCCATGCTATTTTCTTGGGCTAATGAGAAGTCAAGAGTTGCTTTATATTTTTTAATATAAAAGAGAACGTCTTCTACCCCTGGGAAAATATTTAAGAGAAACATAACCGAATAGAGAATAAGGCTTCCTTTTTATTTTCCATCTGCGTAACGGTTCTTTGTTTGTTCAGAGGACTAATTATAATAAATATTTAAAGCTGTCATCGAGGTAGAGATTTACCTTCCTAAAATGTTTCAATCAGCCAGAAAAAAAGTGGAGGATGGATTGCTACCTTCTACTTATCCATAAAACAAAGACGTCTGCTAGTATTAGAGGCACTTTTGATGCGGCTGACTGTACTTGGATTGGTAACATTAGAGAGAAAATTTCCAACTCTAAAGGTTTGTATTTTTCAATTCCACTTTTTCACTTGCTTCCACAGACATCCAGGCCCCTTGGAGAGCTGTCCCTAGCAGGTCATATTTATTCGTTAGCTACTTGCTGTGTATGAAGGAAGAGTGGGCTTCTTTAAACATTTAAAAAGTGATACAGTAAAAATCTATATGAAATTCAGTTCAAAGCACAGCTCCAAAACGCCTGCATGATGAAAAGAATGTGATGTTCTTAGTAGGTTATTTTTTAACCACAAATTAGAAATCAGACATCTTCAACTATCTGCCTTAGACCTTGACTATGACAGCCAAAATTTTAACATGCACTAATTCTAGGGAAAATATCACGGGTCTACGTTTTTTAAAGATATATGTGAATATATACATACAAGCATACATACATAACATGAATAAATTGTCAACAGTGTCTTTGTTTTCACATTAAAATTAACAATTTCTTTACAGATCGGATATGCATATATAGTCATCAGGGAAATGCAAATCAAAACCACAGGTATCACATAATACATGCTAGGTTGGCTCTAATAAAAAAGGCAGACAATGACAAGTACTGGCTGGGGTGGGAGGAAATTGGAACACTTGTACATCGTTGGTGGGAAGGTACCATGGTGCATTTGCTTTGAAGAACGTTGGCAGTTCCCCAAATGGCTAAATACACAGTTATCATATGAGGCAGCCATTCCACTCCTAGGTATATACCCCAAAGAACTGAAGATAGATACTCAAACAAGTATGTATGTACAAATGTTAACAGCAGCATTATTCATAGTAGTCAAATGATGGGAAAAACCTCATGCCCATCAACACATGCATGGGTAAGCAACATGTGGCATATCCATACAATGGAATATCATTCAGCCATCAAAAGGAATGAAATTTTGATACATGGTACAACATGAATGAACCTCAAAAATATGCCAAGTGAAAGACGCCAGACACAAAGATCACATGTCGTATGACGTTGTTTATTTGAAATGCCCATAATAGGCAAATCCATGGGTATAGGGAATAGGTTAGAGAGTGGTTGCCTAGGCTGGAGAAACAACAGGATTAAGGCTGTTGGATAAGGGATGCAGGTTTTTTTCGGGGGGATGGGTAATGAAAATGTTCTAAAATTGATTGTGTGTATGGATGCACAACTCTATGAACATACTAAAAGCTATTGAACTATATACTTTAAATGGATGAATTATATGGTATGTGAATTATGTCTCAATAAAGCAATATTTTTAAGAGTCAATAGATAAACAACGCACTAATACCAGAATGAAAGTGTATAAGACAGGCTATACCATCTTACAAACGAGGAAGTGCCAAAACCATCCCTGAGAATCAAAAAGTGCTACAACCCTCCAGTGAACCAGGAAGTGCCACAACCTTTCAATGACCTAGGAAGTTCGATTGCCATCTCTGTGAACCAGGAAGTGCTACAACCTTCCAGTGACCCAGGAAGTTCAATATCCATCTCTATGAACCAAGACATTCTATAGTCTTCCAATTGATGGGGTTCAAGACATGCCACCCTGAAATACGATTGTAGATCAGAATGTGCCACCTCAAAATATGCCACTTTGGCACATCAATTACATTGAGCTGAAAGAAATTGAGAACCAGCCAGTGCAGGAAGGACCCTTCACCTCATCATTGTCAGAGTGGCTTTGTCCAATGTTGGCATTCTGTGACATTTTTTATGTCCAACATAAAACCCCAGGGCCTAGCTGTGTGAGTTAAGCCAATTTATGGTTGTCAGGGGCTACTTGTTTCTTTTTCTGGCATTGATTAATGCAAACTTGCTGACCTAGTATATAGGGAGAAAAATAAACTATTTTTCCGTCTATACTCACACCACTCTCAATACTTCACTTCTGACACCAGAGGTATAAGGTAAACTGGGTTTTTTTTAAGCACCTTCAACACTTCTGTGACCAGAAGGGTAGATTTTTTTTTTTTCCACACTGACCAATTCTCCCAAACTAGCTGGTATCCTACAATTCAGTTCAATTCAGACACTACCTAGAGTGAGCACAAATCCTGTAGGTTAAGGGCTCAGTTCCACAAGACTGCCCACACCTGAGACCCAAACTGCAAGTCATAGGTCTTCAGCTTCCCCACAACTTCTGTTCAACTTGGCTATAAATCAGAGGACCCCATGGCTCCCTCCTTGGGTTCGATATTTTCTGAGGTGGCTCACAGGACTCAGGAAAACAATTTGTTTACTATTACAGATTTGTTATATTACAAAGGATATTTTAAAGGGTCCAAATAAACAGCCAGATGAAGAGATACATACGGTGATGTCAGAAGGGTCTAGAGTGCAGAAGCTTCTGTCCCCATGATGTTGGGATGCACAACCCTCCCAGCATGGGCATGTGTGCACCCACCGAGCAGTGCTCTGAACCCTGTATTTTAGTGATTTTTTATGGATGCTTCATCACACACTCATGATCAACTATTGACTCAATTTCCAGTCCCCCTCTCCCTCCTGGAGGATGGGGGAGTGGGATTGAAAGTTTAAAGCTTCTAATCATGACTTAGTCTTTCTCATAACCATCCCCATCTGGGAGGCTGCCAAGAGTTGGCTAATCAGAACAAAAGTTTCTCATATCACCCAGGAAATTCTAAAGGATTTAAGAACTCAGTGTCAGATGTTCCTATCACTCAGAAAATTAAAAAGTCTTAGGAGCTCTGTGTCTGTGGTTCATACAGATGGAAATTGAACTTCCTGGGTCATTGGAAGGTGGTAGCACTTCCTGATTCACAGAGATGGAGACTGAACTTCCTGGAAGGTTGTTGCACTTCCTGGGTCATAGGGCATTGCAACACTTCCTGATTTATGGGGATGATTTTGGCACTTCCTGGTGCATAGGGACATTGTAGGCACAGGGCCAGAAACCAAATATTAGAACAAAAGATTCTCCTAGCAACCCTATTTACAAGGATTTTGGGAAGGATATTGCAGGAACTGGGGGAAAAAAACAACATAGTGGTCTTTTACTGGTTTACACCTAAAACGATGGAAATCCCTAATGTAGATACTGTCCAGTTTATGGTATATTTTTGCAGCCACCCATCTGGGTAGCCTAGGTGGGTATCATTCACTCACCCATTTGACAGATGCAGAAACTCAAGCTAGCATGTTTGAGAATCTTTGCCACTAGCGACGTGTTGGGTCTGAGACTAGCATTCAGGTTTAGAGATTATATGTTCACGTTATTAGTGGAAGATGGTTGGGGATGATGAACAGAAGTAGGACAAAAGAAGACAAAAGAGAACAAAGCAGTTAAAAAATAAAACTTGCTGCTAGGGTTCCAGTGTTGCCATGTTTGCAGGCTAAAAAAACTGTCAGAGAGGAAAAAGAGGAAGACACAGACTACCAGATTTGTTTAGACACATTTTCTCTATGCAAGGTTTCTTGGGGGAAGGCTCGAAATGCTATGGAGAGATGACAATGACGTCCTAAGAGTTCTTTCCAGAAACAGTAAAATTGCACAGATTCTGCCTCTGAGTCAGAGTCTGTAGATTCAGGAGAAACATCTCCCACATGGATCTTCAGAGAGTTGGGGGCCAGCCTTTCTGCAAAGCTCCCCTGTAAAGAGAAAAGATGGAATTTCATATTGGCTTGGACCAGATCAAATGAAACATCCTTGATTTCACTTCATTTAAACACCCTATCATATGAGACACTGTTATCCTTCTCTTTCAGCAGCTGAGCCTTTCAAATATCATTCTGTCTAAACCTATTCACACGATGAAGCTGCGGTATGCCTCGAAGATGAGCTCTGTTGTGGGTCATTCTGAAGATGAAGAACTCGAAATAAATTAGCAACCCACAGTGCTCCCTATAGCCTGTCCTGATGGCAGTGTATGGGAGAAAAAGAAATATGTTCTCTCACTCATCGCTAGGTTCATGGCTGAGGTCCCTATAACAAAAACACAGATTAATAAGAGAAAAGCATACACGTATATTAATATTTAAGTTTCATGTGACAGAGGCACCTTCATAAAGAAATAAATACCCAAAGAAATGTTGAAACCGAGTATTTTTTATGCTTAGGTTTGCTGAAGAGTGGACAGTTGTGGAGAAGTGTGATTAGTCAGAGGCAGTATCATCTAACGGGGAATGAACTGGGGGAAATTACCAAGGTCTGTGTGTTTGGATTCTTCTCTATGTCCTGTGTCTTCAGACATAAGGACATTCCTTCCCCCTGGGTACAAGGAGGGCACCTCTTATGACCTGCTTCATGAGAAAGTCGGAGAGTCCTTCCTAGGTTTTATGACCTGCCTCAGCAGAGAAGGATGACAGCAAGGTGAGAGTTACCTTGCTGCTTTTGTTATTTCTCTCACATGCTATGGTGCCATACTTTGGGGATACTGTTTCCTGAATCCTATCAGCAGCTAGGAAAAGCAACACAAGGAAGAAAGGATTTGGGGACAAGGAAGATGGGATTTAACACATGGGGAGGTTGTGTGGTCAACTTCATCACTCTTGGAGGCTTTCCACCAAAGAATGTTTTAAAATTTCTGGGAATACCAACCAGAAAAACACTAATCTGCTCTCTAAAGGAAATTCAGTTCAGTATTTAGTTTTTGGCTTCCCCTGCATTACCCTGTTTCCAACCATGCCCATATTTAACAAAGAAGAGACCCCTCCCTCCTTTGGGGCTGTGTAGGGCAGCAGAACAGATCCCCGTGGCAGGGCGGAGTCTTGGTCAGCATCAGGAGAGGGTGTGTCTTAGTCTGTTTTCTGTTGCTATAACAGAATACAACAGATTCTTTTTATTAAATTTATAATTTATAAAAAATTTATAAAAAATAGAGGTGTTTTAAAACTCATGGTTCTAGGGGCTGGGAAGTCCAAGGTTGGGTGGCTACATCTGGTGAGGGTCTCCTGCTGCTTCATAAAATGGCCCAAAAGTGGAAGGGGAAGGAGGGCATGCACACAAGAGAGAAAAGGGGACAGACTCCTGAGATAGGTCACCTATTCCTGCCAGAAAGCCATTAATCCCTCTTATTATAAAAGCCTCACCTCCCAAGACCAACACAATGGCAATCAAACTTTATCATGAGTTTTGAATAACACAAACCATAGTAAGGTGGCTAAAAGGGGTCTCTTTTCCTCACCAGAAGACACAGTTGTCATGAGATAGGACTGGGAACATTTCAGTGTCTTCCACAGGGAAAAACCCTGTGGGAGAAGCGTAGAGAAAGGCTTGTAATATTTGGCGTAAACCGAATTGTCCTTCACGCATGTGGCTTGGGATATCTGAGACAGTCCCATTTTCAAATACTTGGTTCATTTATCTGAGTAAGCATTATTGATAGATCATTATATTGATTTCCTGTGGCTACCATGACAAATTATCAGGTCGTGGTCACATATATTCAGCTCAGAATAAACTCTTTAAATTATTTTACAGAGTTTGGGTTCTTTTCCATTGACACCTTCCTGGTGATTTATGAGATCAACCCCCTCCACCTACCCCAGACACAGACACATAAACTCTTTGCACTTGAATGCTCCGGGATTCTGGGATGAGCACAAGTAAGACACTTGTCTTCTGGAAAGGTCTGATGGGTAGCCACTTTTCATAGGCGTTGGATGACTAAAAAGTCACACTGGCTGTGTCTCCTCTGCGAGACACCATGACTGCCTGACTAAGAAGGAAGTTTGCAAATGCGGTGTGTTTCTCCATTGAATGCACCCACTCTGCATGTGAGAAGGTTACCCACAACCCTTGAGCTCCAGTTCTAGGCTGTTCTCCACAAACTCTGGCTGATGGGTGGTCTGCTAGTTAACTCTGCCCTCAAATCAGCCCCTTGCAATGTAGACTTTCTGTGCTTGCAGGAAAAAAAATTGTAAAGGTTAGTTGTAAATTAAGTTCTGGGAAGCCTGGTACATCACACTTTAAGTCATATGGACAGATGCAACAACAGAGTGCCTGGGGTGTGGTGAACTTTGTTCAGCCCGCATCATCACTGTCCTTGTTGAACCCAATCTTCACATTTCCATGAGTCAGCCTCCATGCCCTAAGTCACATTTGTGGGAAAATAATAGAGGAATAGATTAAAGCACCATTTTGCATTTTTGTCTGAGAGGCTCTGAATGGGAGCCCGGATAATGTACTTAGCATACATAAATTATGGAAGAGGGTATTTCTCATCTCCTTCACACACTCAACACTACTAAGGAGCCTTAAAAAAAACAAACCCCAGCAGCATTTAAACATTCGCACAGCCTAGCACACATAAATATTTACATATCTCTCAATGGGAAACAAATATGTGCACGCATTATTCTTTTGAAGTTATACTGAAGGCAGTTCTTTCAGCTCAGATGCTCAAAACGGTTTGCTAAACAGAGAGGGATTGTCATTTCTCTTAATTTTTGTAAGAAACAGGCAAATACGTCTGGTGACCAATATTCACAATAAAATCAGAATATTTCAGGACTATCGAAAGTGTGGACCAAAACGTGGTTTTTCTTCAATGTCCTGCTCAGGATGCTTATTTAAAACTGGAAAGAACAGAATATTTGCATTATGTCCTTGCTTCACAATGGAGTGCGTAGGAATTTGCCACTTCAAGAGAACGGGCACTCTCTTGAAAGAATGTAGCAGAACAAGCTATGCCACCCCAAAATAAGCTTCTGGCATAAGGATTTCTTGGAGCTTATTATTTCCAGAAACAGCAGACATAGGAGGAGCTTCACAAATAGAGTAGAAGTTACCTTGCTGTAAGACATTTACATCTATAAAGGAAATTTCCATTTGTAAGGATGTCTCCAGGTCTGCACCAGCAAGAGAAAGAAGACTCTTAAATCACAGACACTCTTATCAACGGAGAATGTGCTCACTAAACTACGCACAACAAACCTTACCCTTGTCACCCTGATTTTTCTGGTCATCTCCCTATTACTCGTCTCCTTCATGCTTTTATTTCTCTGTCTCAACTGGAAATGGCATTTAAGCTTGAATTCTAGGTCCCGTCTCTGAGATTTAACTATTTTTTTTCCGGTATCTCCCAAGGATACATGAGGTATGTATGTTCACAGCCTCCTGGGCTTGTTGTTTTCCTCTCTTGTCTTTTGTTATGCAGCATACAAGCTAAGAACTCCAAAAGGGTGGAGAGAAAATTATTCTCCTGCCTCTACAGCACAAAGAAAGACTCTAAACACTTCCATCATCTAGAAACATAAAAGTAAGGGCTTCTCTTTTGACAGAGAAGGTCAGAATGCCCGAGAAAGGTTATGGTGCTGGAAGATGCTACCAGAAGCTGTCAGGGGTGGTGGCCCCTCTTGGTAGAGGAGGAAGCACAGAGGAAGAAGAGAGTTACAAGAGCACAACTGCAGCTCTCCCGAAACAGAAGAAAAGCAAGTACAAAAGACACAAAGATGTGCAGTCCAAAACCTACGAGGAGCGGAGTCAGGAACCAAGCAA
Source organism: Indri indri (assembly GCA_004363605.1). NCBI lineage: Eukaryota > Metazoa > Chordata > Mammalia > Primates > Indriidae > Indri > Indri indri. Next base: position 18,631 of record RJWJ010023991.1, read on the forward strand.
TGTCACCAAGCAATGTAGGTGACCCAACAGCAAGGCACATGAGGAACCCTATCATTTTAGGAATGTGCTAAGATATCCCTGAATTCCAGTGGATTTTTGGGAGCCTAGGGGATGTGGAAACCAAGCGTAGACTCTAAATTCCAGGCATGGTGGGAAACAGAGTAGTAGCCAGGACTACCAGACGGACAAGTAGACATGACATCACAATTAGAGAGAAAACCGTCCGTGTTATCTGAGGAATGAAACACCATGTATATTTGGCCGAGATAGTCTTTCTTGTGTTGGTAGGTACTTGGCTGATGGCATCAGAGGCTTGGAGTAAACTGGATCATAGGATCTTTTCCATGCTTAGAAATGTCCTATGGGTTCAATGCAGTTCCGTTAAGGCCACTAACAAATGATTTCTTCTGACCCAGGACTGATATTCTAAGCAAAGGGTGGAAGAACAACCTTCTCACTTTCTATGCTGGCCAGGAGATTGGTCAACACAGGGTTTGGCAAGGATGCAGACAGCTGAAACTGCCCTTTCTAAAATGAATAAAGGCCCACAATGTGGGAACTGTGGTAGGGGTGTGAATTCTGAAAAGGCGTAGGCAAAGTTATAAAAATAACCAGCCGTTGTCCCCTAGCTGCCTTTCCTGTAAATGCTTATGACTCAAGAGTCACTTAGCTGACAGTCATAAAGATTCTTAGCTTTCTTCATTGCTCCCATAGATAACATCACCCTGTGACATGTAAGTCTGGTCTTTGAGATGTCTTCCAGGTCCCACGTTCCAGTGGCACAGCTGACCCACCTGGTCTTGCGACCCCCACCCAGGAACTGACTCAGCAAAGAAAAGACAATTTCTACACCCTATGATTTCACCCCGAACCCAACGAGGCAGCAGTACCGATTTCCTAACTCCCACCAAACTGTCCCTAAAAGCCCGAGACTCCAAACTCTCAGGGAGATGGACTTGAGAAACCTCTCCTATCTCCTCACTGGGTGCCGCATGATATTAAACTCCTTCTCCCCTGAAACCCCTGCTGTCTCAGTATTGGCTTTTCTCTGTGACATGGGCAACACGACCCACTTGGGCCAACCAAACAATGAAGATCACTGGGCTTACTCTCTCCAGGAACAAGTGGAAACACTGCAAGAGTTTGGCCCTGAAATGGCCAAAATTTCCATGGAACCAACTTCCAGAAGGATGAGATTCATAACCACTGCAGGGGTTTCCTTAGCTGCTGGAACAAAGTACAATCAGTTGGGCGGCTTACAAAAACAGAGATTCATTCTCACAGTTTTGTGTTTCTCTCAACATCCCCTCTGCTCCTCTTTTATAAAGATACACGTGATTGCATTTAAGTCTATTTGGAAAACCCAAAGATAATCCCCTCTCAAGATCCTCCACTTACTGCACCTGAATGTTTATAGCAGCACAATTCACGATTGCAGAGATGTGGAAACAACCCAAGTGTCCATTGATCCATGAGTGGATTAATAAAATGCAGTATATGTACACCATGGAGTTCTACTCAGCCACAAAAAACAATGGTGATCTAGCACCTCTTGTGTTATCCTGGATGGAGCTGGAGTCCATTCCACTAAGTGAAGTATCCCAAGAATGGAAAAACAAGCACCACATGGACTCACCATCAAGTTGGAACTAATCAATCAATACCTATGTGCACATATGGAAGTAACATTCATCAGGTGTCAGGTAGGTGGGAGGGGGAGGAGGGGATGGGTAAATTCACACCTAATGGGTGTGGTGTGCTCTGTCTGGGGGCGGGGCAGGCTGGTTGGGTGGTACAAAAGCAATTTACATAACCAAAGCGTTTGTACCCCCCATAATAATCTGAAATTAAAAAAAATTTTAAAAAAACAGAAGAAGAAAAAAAATCCTTCACTCAATCATGTCTTTTGCCTTATAAAATGATGGTCACTCTTTTGCCATTTAAGATAATATCCACAGGTTCTAAGCTTTAAGACATAGACATGTTAATTTTGGGAGCCGCCATCAAACCTATTATGATTGCTTTCGACAGGGAGGAGGAATCAAACCTATTATTCCATCATTTTTTATTATTTCCTATTGGAACAATTGTATCTCAACAGTAATGACAGCTAACACTTATGGAGTTGTTATTAAGCACCAACTACTCAGCTTTTTGTATGATCTTATTTTATTTTCCCTTCAACCCTACAAAGTAGGTCTCTCCTGTCCGTTTTATGGCCACGAATGTGAGGGACCTTCTCAGGGTCACACAGCCTGAAAATTGAATCTGAGTTCTGATTGTGAAGCACGTCAACTTCATGGTTCTCTGATTCCTCCCCCAACCCCAGGATTCAGATGTGTATTTATAGCGTTCTTGGAATGCTCATCTCTTGGAGTTACCTTAATGACCATAAAGATACTGAATTTATGGTCATGATAGCCTTTATTAATTAACTTCAGCTGTCACTGTGAGTACACTCTAAATGCCACTTTCTAATCATAATTGTAAATACTTCCCCATTTATGATCTTTCCAATATCACCAATGAGTTTATTTCTCCCCCATGAAAACACTTCTCGAAAAATACATCAGCAGTTCTGTTCAATGCATCAGAGCAGCAACCCTCTGGAAAAATGTGTTTTTTCCTCCGCAGGGTAAACCCAATTTTAAGATTTTTAAGTTGTTAGTGATTTCTGTCATTTTGCTGTAATTAGCACCAAGCTGCTTCATTCTACCTGCTGAATGTCATGCACAGTGTGGATGGTGCTGGGGTCAGGGGTAGGTTATTCTGGGTGATCATTGGCTGGGGCGGTGGTCTCTCACTTCTCAGCAGTTTTGGGGGAGCACTGAGAGCCAAGCGGTAGTGAGATCGGGAACACATTTGGCATTTCGACATGGGCACCAGTTCACTCACTGCGACACCAGTGGAAGAGGTGACACTCTTTGCCAACCAGTTGTCCAAGAGCAAGCTGTGACAATAATCCGGTCCTCTGCCCAGTGCCAGCATGAACAGTCAAAGAACTCAGGCGCGAGCCCATCGCCAAACAGACCAAGACGTTGGACAAGCCGCTTTGTTTTCCTGGAGCTCAGATTTCTCGTCCGCACGGTAAGAGTGAACGTGAATGTCTCTGAGCTCCCTCCAGGTCTGAAAGACGGACCTGTGCTGAATTCCATTCCCTCCTGCTCACTCCTTACCACCCAGCTGTGGACACAGGGTGCACGTTCTGGGCTACCTTGTTGGCTATCCGAATCTCACTTAGGGGGTGAAGGAGACACACTGAGCAAAAACAAAGCCCGACGTCCACTACTGGGGACATGGTTCTCATGCAAGTGTGAAGAGGGTGGTAGTTGGTTAATGGAAGCATCGACCATTGAATCACATCATCTCGGAGGTACGACTTTGTCTACATAAAATACAATCACGCTCAATAAAGACTAAGGTTGACTGTAACATCTCAGAAAAGATCCTTCAAACCTAAAGCATGAGCTTTTAAGCTTCCTTCACCTGGAAAGATGAAAAACTGAGCTCGTTACATAAGAAACGTCATCTGGACCCCCAAACGCTGCAGCTGACACCGTGCTATGCTTCCCACAGGTGGTGGGCGCGTCGGTTCACACCCACGTCGGGTACGCAAAAGCGATCACAGACCGGCAACTTTTCATCAACAACTTTACTGAGATATAATTTGCATACCGTGAACTCAACCAGTTTTAAGTGTGCAATTCAGTGCTTTTTAGGATATGTACAGAGTTGTGCAACACTCACCACAATCTAAAAAGAAACTTTGTACCCATTGAGCATTTCTTCCCGTTTCTCCTTCTCCCCCCACCGAGCCCCCTGACGACCTGTGTTCTACTGTCTGTCTCTACGAATTTACCTATGGCGGACATTTCATAAGAATGGAATCATATAATATCTGGTCTTTGGTGACTCCATGCTCTCACTTAGGGTCTGTTTTCAAAGTTCACCCATGTTGTAGCACATGTTACGGCTTCCTTCCTTCCTGTGCCTGAATAATATTCCATTGCACAGATACACTGCATTTCTTTGAAATCCATTCATCTGTGGATGGTCATTCTGGTTATCTCTACTTTGGGGCTGTTGCAAACAGTGCCGCTGTGCACATCATACATACGAACGTGCAACTTTTCGTGTGCTTGTGTGTTTTCTCTTGCGTGTATACCCAGAGGCAGAATGTCTGGGTCGTATGCTTTGCCTGTGGTCAACCTTTTGAGGAGCCACCAAACTGTTACGTGTCTGCATCTTTTAAATTTCAATTTCAGCTGACTCAGATCTGACTGTCACACTCCACTGCTCTGGGAAGTATAATCGTGGCTATTATCTCGGTTCCCTCATCTCCCTAGAGTCCCACAAGAATTTGGGTCGTGCTCCATTTTCAGGTGGTTCGAAAAATCGGTCCGTGAGGGTCAGCGCTAAGAGCTGGATTCACACCCCACCCCTGCTGCTGCACCTGCACCTGCTGCCAGCAGCCCTCGATATTCTCGGGGTGCAGGAATCTGAGCCACGTCTGGGAACCCATGGATCTAAAGTCCAACCTTCAGGGCAGGTGTGGCAGAGCCAGCCAGATGTGCATCCGAAATTCCCGTCTCCTTTCCCCAGGACTAGGGGCTGTCTACACTGTGCTCCAGCCACCCAGTTGGGGGGCCTCCGTTCCTGGTCCGAATTATTGGTAACTGAGAGAGAATCATTTAATAGGTTACACTACTGAAATTCCGGGTCGTACGTGTTACTGTAGGTCATTGCACATTGGCTAATAGGGCAGGCAGCCTGGACCGGTCACCTCTGATGCAGTGATTCTGTTCTCGGTTTTAGGGACAAATAATCTCTCTATCCTTCTCTCTCTTTCTCTCTCTTTTTCCCCTTTTCATCCTCCTTTCCCTCTTTCCGACGCCTCCCTTCCCTCCCTATCCTTGCAAGACACAACATCACCAAAAAGTGTCCCTAATTATAAAAGCTTCAACACTGACAACGCTTCCAGAACGAACCACCTCTAAAACTCTAAAACCTCCAGGAAAGCATGTCCTCTTTTGCACTCTTCTCAGACCTCTAGAGGAGGACAGGTGGCCAGGGTGCCCGGCATCCACGTGTAGGGACACAGGTGTGCACACACCACCTCCGTTGGGTCTTCCCCACCAGCGACAGCAGCCACAGCTGTTGAGGAAGACGTTAAGGGGCAGGCAGCGTGTGCCCGTCGGAGCCGGTAGGTGGCGCGATGAGATAGGTGTGAGCTGAATCATGGCCGGAGCTGCCTGCAAACAGGAGCTCTCCTGTCGGGACCCTGACCCTCACCTGGAAGGAAGACAGCCCCAACCTGAGAGCGTGTGCCCATCCAAACACAGGTGCGATGATTCTGTAAAAGCTGCATATGGCATCTCCCCCACCCGTACAGGGAAACAAGCTCACAAACCACCCAACAAACACCCTGTGATGCGAGCGTCACACAAACATTAAAGGATAATTAATAATCGGCATGCTCATCGTGGACAATATGAAATACTTTGCAATAACGAGGAACTAGATGCTCCCACGGAGCGCCCAAATCGGGCTCTTTATGCTTGAAAATTCAAGATGTGTGTCAGAGAAAGAGGACATTTCAAACACCACATTTATGTCTGACCCACATTTTGAAGCTTTTCGCAAACAGAACATATTCCTTTCTCTATTAACGCCGAATTCTGTCCGCAGTTCTCCCTCAAGCAATGGATGGTGGGGAGGGGGCGGGGAGGTCACATCCTACAGGTGATTTTAATACCTGCTGCCCTCACTAGCTCCTGTGGGAAAGGGGAATGGTTCGTACCCACCTGGAAGGGCTTTACGTAAAATGTTTCAACACACAGGAAACACCAGGAGAGGGTTAGGGACTAACTGAGATTGCCTGTTTTCACCCAAACATCCCGCATGGCTCCCTATTTTTCGCACAC
>RJWJ010023992.1:0-25301 GCA_004363605.1 Indri indri
GGAAAGCCTGAACTAAGGCCAAGTCCCAGAGTTGGGAAGAACAGAATGGATTTAAAATACACTTAGGTGTAGAGTATAATGGACGTAGAGACCAATTACTTGTGGGTAAAGGCATGAGCCCATGACTGTAGGTGTGGAGTCCCTGGGCTCTGTGGGCTGTGGTTTGTCCAGATCCCAGGGAAGTGCAGGGCTTCTCCAGTGCTGGGCCTGCTGAGCTGCTAAAGGGCAGTCCTGGAGTAACACAGTCTACCTGCTCAGGGTCATGGTCATGTTGAAGTCTGGACAGCACATTAAGGACAAAATTCCCGGGGAAGCTTGTCAGCTTGTCATTCCAAAGCTCCAGGGAGCTTTGGTTACCCAGCCCCAGGAAAATAAAGGTAACTTTTGGTGTTAGCAAAGATCAGTTATACGGAGGCCAGTTTCTGTAGCAAGAAAAGGCAAAACAAACCAAAAGCAATTAGTTTCACATAGTGCAAATGTTACCCTGGTCCCAGAATTGCAAATCTCCTTCAAACTCTGTTCAAATTATGAAGTTTGACTTAGAAAATTGGAGGAAACAGCAGATATATAATCCATTTTCACTTTTTATTATTGAAATGTCGTCAGAATGAATAAACATATACTATAATCACACACTAGTGATACCAAGGTTTAGATTCAGAGAATAATTCAACTTTAAGTGTTTTCAAGTCAACAATTATTTAATACTGTACAGCAGATATTATACAAGGTGCGTATAGAGTTAGAAATAAGGCGTACAAGGAATAACACACCTGTTTCTAACTCTAACAACAATTTTGCAACTGGGCTATAATTCTAAAATTATGATTGAGGAAATGGAAGCGCACAGAAGGCCAGCGATTTATCCCAGATCAGAGAGGAATAAAATGCACATTCACTTTTCCCAGAGGGAACTTACGAAGAGCAGGTGTAGGAATGAATGGTAAGAGGTCTTGTGAATTACAAAGGTTTGTATAAATGGAGTTGGCTATTTTTACCACTTTTATGGAAGTACTTGCCAACACAGAGCACTTTAACATGAATATTTCCTGTGCAGGAAAATACAATGAAATGCTGGTTTGTGCATCTAGCGCCCCCACTCCAGCCCTAAGCCCACCCCTTCAAGATCTAAATGCAAAGTGGATTAATACATTGGTGGAGAAGCTGATTCATCCTGAGTGGTGCTACTCAGTCAACAGCGTGGAGAGGAAAGAGGTGATGCTCAGAACCTAGAAGACCCAAGTACATGAAGAAGATGTGAAATCTGAGTCAGCACGCAGCCTGAGTCCCCTCACACATCATGCCACACCAAATGCTCCTGCTCACCGAATGAGGCATAAAACCCTCACTTCGGCCAACAAAGTCTTGCATGGTCTGGCTGCCTTCCCCCAGAGCTCGTCTCTTGTTCGTCCAGCAATAGTCACTTGCCCATCTTTCTCTTTCTTGGACACACCACGTTTGTTGCCTTTCAGTGGATTTTGCCTGCAGTGCACTTCCCCTGAACTTTCTTTTTCTTCTCTTTTTTACAGCGTTTACCGACTTTGAATATACCATGTGATTTTCTTGTTTATTTTGTTTATTTTCTATTGTTATCGCTTTCCCTTCCACATAAAGTTCCGTGAAGTCAGGATCTCCTTTCACTGATTTATCCCAACTGCCTCAAACCAGGTTGGCAGGTGGTAAACTTTCGACAGACATTTGCCAAAGATATAAATGAGTATCAACTTCAGCATAATCTCAGTGGCTAAAGCAGGGAACAGCTGCACCTGTCTGGATGAAGGAGATGCAAGGGCTGAGACCTCAGTGATGTTTTCTTCAAGACCTCATGAATATAGTTTAAATCCCACTGCTCCAGGGACCCTGAGAGCCCTAGATGGTTTTTGCATATATAGTTAGTGTAGTTTACAACTTGTTGCCTATTATCTATTACAAAGTTTGTTTCACAAACACTTTCACTGAGTTTTAACAAGTAATGTCCCCCAAAGACCATTCAGTGGGAAAATAAAAATACAGAAACAAACAGATTTCTTTCCTACAGAATTTCTCAGAACCTTTAACATGCTCATGAGTGTTGTGAATTTCCAAGAGGGTCTCAGAATATTTCCCAAATTTATTTGACCACAAAACCCTTTTTCTATGGAAGGTCTGGTGAGACACTCTGGGAATGCCAATCTGCCTGCTGGTGTCAGCCGCCAGCTCACTGCTGTAACAATTTTAATCACCATGAATATTAAACTCATAACTCTTATCTCAATCGCTAATACATTAGTATCAACTCTTCATTCATATGATCATAATTATTAACTATTCATTTTAAGTGATTAGCTGCATTTCCCCCTTTAGTGCACATTGATTAAATTGCAGTCCTGAGAAGAGGCGAAGGTGGTGGACAGGTGCAGTGAGCACTCTGGTGGGATTCAGACGACCTGGATCTGGTCCTGGCTTTACCACAGGTGTGTGACTTGGGGCAAGTAACAAACCTCCTGAGCCTCAGTTTCTTTTTGTTAACTGAGCTGTTCTGAGTAAATCTGGGTGTGGAAGCTAGTACAATTCCTCCGGTGTATGGCAATGAGGAAAGGAAGCACATGTTTCCCGGTCCCCACCCATTGTAGCTCTGCTGCTTTCACCTACATTATGCCAGCTGGTGTGTATTGTTCACCCGCTATGTGCTGGGCACAGTCTTTGTAGTCCCTGTCACAATGCCCATGAAAACCAGTGACAAATGCATTTCAAATAAATTGGAATAATGAAAGAGAGACTGACTGGGGGATACTTTATTCCATGAAGTTTCTAGCTTCAATGTTCTATATAGCTCCATCCCCCTAATACACACACACACACACACACACACACACACACACACACACACACGTGTGTGTTAAAAACGAAAAACATTATGTTGCAAGAGCTTAAATGAGTATAAGAGACCAGGCAAGCTGAAGGAGTTTAGAGAAAGGAGAGATTATCCTTTCCTAAGGAAGGCTGTGAGGTCAGAGCTGGAGGGTGTTCTCTACTCAGCAAGAGCATTTCCATCTTTAATGAGAAGCAGGTCCCCAAAGGTTGAGTATGAGTCCACAGCCCAGAGGTAGAATGTCAGTTGGATCTGCTTGGTTGTTTAGAGCTCAGACTGGGAAAACAGCATGAACATTTCCTTCTCCAAATGCTGTCAGGAGTCCCTGAGAAATCTGATACTAGAAATCAGACAGTCACCTTCTTGATCTTGTCCCTCCATGTGGGACAGTCAATAGCTGAGCCCACCTTTCAGTGGAGAAGTAACAGAGCAGTTCAACCTAAAATACTTCTGAGTCTTTGAGCCTGTCTGAATTCTTCAGGTGACATATCAAGTATACATGTGAGATGAGTCTGACCATATGTACTTGCATTCATCTGGAAATTGCAAAAAATGTCTCCAAAAAATATTAAATCTAAGAGTGTAGATAAAACATCCTCAAATAGAGACTCATCCAGACCCCATTTTCAAAAACCTGGATGAGATTCTGATCAAGAAAGATGTTACCCAAGAATGGAGACAGGGTGGTAAGCTGTCCTCCTGAGTTCCAGGACTTGAGGAGCAATTCTGAGCCCAAATCCTTAAAACATGCCATAAATCAAGGCCAAGGAAATCAATCTCAGTGTAATAGGCAAGTGCAAGGTCACAAATCTGAGCCCCGTGCCAAACATGAATGAGAAAAATAGTACAAACAAATGAAGGAGAGTCCTTTAGTCACGACCTAGCCCTCCCAATAATTCTCCAAGGGATATTTGGCACATCCTTTCTACATACTGGGCTTCAGTTTTTCCATCTGCAAGATTAAAGAGTTGGTACAAGATAGAATATGGTAGATGCATGGCGTGGATTCCTGTATTCATGCCTAAAGACAGGCATCATCATTCGATCAAAGCACACTCACCCATGAAGCCCAGATGGTGCCTCAGAAACTTTCAACACTGTGCTCCAAAAACTACACCAGAGATGGCCTGGGCATCCCTGCATCAGTAATGTCAAGAATTCCTGCCAGTGAAAACACGCTTTTTAATTCTATGAAAAGTATGCTTCTTTACGTGGAAGAATTTTGGTCATGCCATTTTCCTCTCACCATACTAGTGCCACCTGCACAGGTTTCCTTCAAGCCGTGTAAATGACAGTTTAAAATTGCTGCCCAGAGTGTCCTCACCATGAGTCATGCATCCCAAGGTATTGAACCTGAAGGCCACCCATAACCTGAAGTCCCTGATGCTGTGGGCAGTGTTTCCAGTGAAAAATCCATCGTGAAGTCAAAGTCATAGGTGCTGGCGGGCATCTTAATGACTAAATCCTGACTGCTTTTACGACAAAACAAGTTCTCAATTGGACTTCCTTGGAGACCACCTCCTCTGTGGTGTTTCGAGGAACATTCTTGCCTGGCATCCTTGTGCAAAGGACATGTCATGACTTTTAGTGCTAATTATCCTCCAGAGGCGAGAGGAGAGAGACCCTAACCAGCAGCTGGCTCGCAATCTAGGTCAACTCTCTGGAGTTGGTCTTTTGTTATTTCAATTTCTCAATCTCATTATTAGGAGAAACCTACCTACAACCTCTTGATGAACTGGGCCTCAACTGAATGGAATATTTGATTTTCAGTAAACTTTTCAGAGCCCTCCTCTCAAACAGCAAGAGGAAAATGATTGCTAAACAAGTTGATGTGAAGAAACTCAGAACATCAAAAGATGCTTATATAAAAAAAAAAAAAGTGTATGGCCTTACGACATTTGTTGCATTATTGTGTAATTTTTTTGTTTGTTTTAGTAGTTTAAAACGGCAGCCATGTGTTTGCCATGTTTCCTCCATGGGTCAGGAGTGCAGGCAGGACTCAACAGAGATGGTTCACATTTGTTTTACATGGTATCGGCTCAGGCTGCTTGACTAGGGTTAGAGGATCCAAGGTGGCCTCACTCACCTGCCTGGGGCCTTAGTGCCACTTGTCAGTTGAAAGCCTTGCTGCGTCTCTACCAGGCATCTATCTCTCCAGGTCGTCTCTCTTCAACCAGGAATCTAGATGCCTTTTTTCATGGCAGCTGACTTCTAAGAATACACATTATTTCCAAAGCTTGCATTTGTACTCTCCCTGAAACAGTAGTCTGAGGAGGAACATCAAGACATTGTGGGCACCAATAACAGGGGTTAGGAAGAGGAATCTTTGATTTGTGCTCCTACCATCAGGATATGGTGACTGTCACCCTCCAGGCTTCTTCTGGTTTTGAGATGCAAAGCAAGTAGGATGGGAAAGCAGTGGGTAGCCTTCATTAATTGCCTTTCTTTGGTATGAGGTAGAGCAGAAGTCTCCATGTGTCTCAGTGTGAGATTTCTCCAAACTTCTCCCCACTACACAGCATGATGGAGTGTAACCATTTGTCAATTATAAGCCCATCCTTCAAATCCACTGCCCATGTGTACTCTCTCTGAGTTTATCTCATTACCCACCTGGCTGCAGACTTCAACAGCTGTTCCACTGCCCCTAAAGAATCCACTTGTACCAAAGCATTAGTGAGCAATGTGGATTAATTGACAATTATGGAATGAAAAAAATTTGCATAGTACAGCCCTCAGCAAAATTAAGAAGAAATATGTCTCCCCTGTTAGACGTTTCTCTTTTCCAAGTCCCTTCTCCTTCACAGGATCTCTGGGAGTTTTTTCCCTTTTTCATTTCCTCCCACTACACCCAGCCTCCCTGGATTCATTCTCACCTCTGCCAGATGTTTCCAGGTCCCCCAAATTCATCTTGCCTCTATAATCCAGAGCGATTCAACTCCTTCTTCCTAAATGCTTGACCTTTCTCAGTGAAACATTTTTGTTTTTTCTGTTTTAAGAGCTCAGTCCATGAAAACTGTAAGGTACAAAGTAGAAGAACATTCTGACCTAGTTCCATCCACCTGTTCCACCATCAGTATGACCACCATCATCATGACCAAGACAACAACATGACATGACACTGAAAGCCAGTTCAGTGGCCCAGGTCTGCTAATGTGTTAATTTACTCACTACGTACACTGAGAGCCCTAATCTGTGTCAGACACCATGCTAGTCACTGTACAAGGGTGAACTGCACATGTCTTCATGGATCTCACAGTCTGATGCATGGAAACCAACACATATAAATGGAATAATGCACAAATGGACTTCAGTGATAGGAAGGAAATTGTGTTGTGATAGGAAATAGGAGAAACACCCCTAGACAGGGTGGTGAAGAAGGGCCTCCATGAGGATGAGGCATGTAGGCTCAGATTTGAAGGATGAAAGGAAGTATTGCTTGTCTTGCCAAATTCTTTCCTTCACCTACCATCTTCTTGATCTCAGTGGAACAATCCCAGGGAATATTCAGAAAAAGAGAATGTAGACATGAATGACTTTAAGTTGGCAAAGAACTTGCATGTTCTTGGGAGAGTAGAACAGAGTGTGCCCAGGGAAAATGGCTTGGAGGGAGGCTTGAGAGGCAGATCAAGTCCAAATTGTGCAGGGTGCAGTGTGCCAGACATTCCCCCCAGGGTTTGGTCAGGGAAGTAGAGTCACTGCGAGTACTGTAGAAATGAGGAATTTGTTATTATAGGAATTATACCTTACTCACATTTGGGAGGCACTGGGAAGTGGACATCTGAAAGCCAGGAGCTGAAGAATAGGAAAAAGTCCCTGAAGCACCAGCCAGGTGGACAAGTGAGAGCTTGCAGGAAAATCCAAATTTGCAAGCATCTCAGACCCCTAGAGGGGAACTGAGAAGAGGGAGCTCAGGACAGGTCTCTTGGAGCTGCTGTCTCTGGGAAGCAGTAGCGTTTGTATCACTGCTGCCCGTGGAGTAGCCAAGGGCCTGGGTCATGGTCAGCAGCTGAGAAGCTGAGCTGGAGGCAGAGACTCACGGATGAGTGAAGCCTCGGGCCTTTTCTGTGCCTGTCCACTGCCACATATGACCACAGCAACCTTCTGAGAGAAATCACAGTGCTTTCCTTCCACTGCAAGTCCCTTTCTCAGCCAACTCTAAACCAGAACCATATGCGCAAGGGATTCTGGGAAACAGAGCCACCAACACCCCCAGGTGAGGGTTTAGATTTTATGCTCATAGAAAGAAAAACCCACTCGCCTTTACCGCTCTCCAGCCTGCAATAGAAAATATCAGTTCTTCTCTGCCATGGACCTTGCCTCCCTTTTATGCTTCCAGCTCCCATATTCCTTCATATTTGATCATTGCTAAGAATGTTCCTAGGCCCTAAATTATTCAAGTATTCCTTTTTCTGGTAGACAACTGGGAGTATCACATATTCTCTTCGTGGGCATTTAAGTTCCTCTCTGCAGGTACAGAAGCCACACACCTTCAGAGTATGGTCTTGGGGCTGGAGAGAGGACAGGACATTATGTACTACCCACTAGATGGTAGTCAGGTGAGAGTCTCCCTACATAAGCTCGTAACTGCTCCACCTGTAAAAGGATGTGGCAATCCCTACCTCATAGAGTTGTTAAGGGGATTAAATTAAATAAAGCATTATAAGCAGACAGCTTATATACAGAATGTTTTGTTCATAAAAAGTGCTCAGTTAAGGTTAATTCACCTTTTCTTTTCCTCTGCTGTGTTGCCTGGGCTAACACTAACACAACCTTGAGGTTAGTCATTGCCCTGCTGACTTCCTATTTCTCTTTATTGCATGCCACCAATACCCCAACCATTATTAAGCTTCCAAGCAGGATAAACCAACTCTTTCATTTGTCACTCTTTCTAGTACTTTAACACTATAATTAGCTTTCTCAACCGTAAACCGGCATGGTAATAATGGTACCTAACTCGGATTCCTTATTAGGAGTGAATGAGATAATATGTGAAAGGGGTTAGAACACAGCTTGGCGCATGGGAAAGACTCGATGAATGTTAGTTGTTCTCATTACTGCAGCCGCATTACCATATGCATTCCCCTACCACAGAAATTGTCCAAGTCTCCTGTGGTGCGGTTGGGAGGACCCATCAGAGTACTGGACTTTTAAGTTTTTTCATATCCTCATGCAATGAGTGAGATCATGGTAAAGGTCAGGTGAAGGCCTCCATTGCTGTCTTTGGGAGAGCTCTGAGCCTGCGAGGGCATCCCTGCGAGGTCACAGAGGGACTGTGCTCTGTTTCCCTCTGATCTGAAACTCCGGAGCCTATCCAGGGCAGATGGGCAATTTCAAGCTCTATTAATGACTTTCCCCAGGAGCCCACTATGTCCTTGTGTAAAAAGCCCGGAAATGTTAGTTGAAGGGACAGACACATCATTGGCCCTTTCTAAGATCCTCTAACATATGTATAATTATCTTCCTAAATGTCTATATATTGTTTCAATAATAACAAATAATAATTTCCAGTATTTAGTGAGCATTAATTTATACCTGACACTATGTTGAATGCATAAGATCCATTATCTATTTTATCTTCACATTGACTGATGAAGTAGAAGCTGTTATATCAATTTTATAGAGGATGTGACTATTTTATATACATATATGTAAACATTTTGTATAAATATATATATAAACATTGTTCTAGTGCTGGCTACTTGGCAGTCTGAAATAATCCAGAACGCTTTTTGCTATGTACACACTTCATACAAATAGAAACGATTGATAAAGCATTACAATTTAAAGCAAAACCACATGCCCATAGCTTAGTTTTCAAGTAAAGAAAATGACCAACTACCAGAAATAAAGAGAGAATTGAAAGCTAGAGTGATAAATACAAAATCTTATGCTGTGGCCACCCTGGTGAGTAGGGGATAGTATTAGAGCTAGAAAAATGCCTAAATGTTTATGGGCTTAGATTTCAATCTCATGTAGACATAGGAGATATGGTCTGAAATCTGTGATAGGTAGAAAGTTGGAACTGAGGCCTGAATTCTTAGTGAAAACAGAATTAGAAAAACTCCAACCGCCAATATTGGGAATTTGCAAAGAAGTCTCTCTCCGTTCAGGTCTCCATGGAAAATAAAAACCTTAAACCTTCATTGCAGTTGGGTTTGGAAACCGAAATACACAATACTAATCATTCCGAAATCTCAATCTAACAGATTAATATCAAAAGCAATTCCTGGTTTATGGTACCTCTGAATCCCTTGACAGGAGCCAAAACAAAGTGCTCAGAAGCATGATTTACTCCCCCAAATGCATGAACTTTCCATAAGAAAAATTAATCCTCACTGAAGGTGTATTAACAATAAAAATGTACAAAATATATGAGGAAGTGACTCGCCACAAGGGAGTTGTAATAATCATAATCGTCAGGGAACCGACACTCCCAAGAACCTGAGTCATGTCACAGTCCAAAGGGGACTACGGAATAATGATTTTCTAAATTATTAAACAAATAAACAGAAGCACAGTAATCATAAGGGAACAATAAGATATTAGAACAAAAGGCCAGATTACTTTGAAAGGTAAGGAAATTGAATGACTAGACATTAAAAACTGAGTTCCTAAAATTCAATATCCAATGGGTCAATCGAATGTCAGACGTGACACAGCTGAGGAAATGACCAGTAAGCTGGGATATCGATCTGACGAAAGCAGCACAGGGACGCAGAAGGACCATAGAAGGAAGCAGAAGGAGGTCTGATGTGCAGAACGAGAAGATCCGTCATTTCACTAGTAGGATTTGTACAAGCAGAAAATAAAGAGAGTATGGGAAGGCAATGTTTAAAGATGCAACTATGAACTTTCCAGAGTAGAAAAGACACAAATTTTTAGAAATTAAGTCCTGAGTAAGAAGAGTTAGATGACCTTCTCAAGGCAGAATAACCATCAAGCAGCAGAATCAGGTTCAGATAGACTCAATCGAATGCAAAGCTCCCCATTTTCACCAGCACCTCATACTGCAGGCAAATCTTTGGCATTAACCTTCAAGGCTCAAATCAGGAGTAATTCATGGAACCCTTAAAGTTGAATTCTATGTGGTTCAAACTCAATTACAATCATGAAGCTGTCAAGCCAGCATTTTCTAAAATGTGTTTTAAAAAACATCTGTCTTATGAAATGCTTTTTTGGTGGGGGGCAGGGGTGTAGAGTAAGAGTGAGGAGGCTTCTCTGATCAAATAGGTTTGGAAAACAATATATAGTGTACATCTTTATGTAGGAAATATCAGTATATTAAACTTTCTGATTTGTCTGGAATAAAGACATCTGTTTGACTCCAGAACACATTTATCTCCAAGTACCAAGAAGTATTAACCTTCAGAAGACTCTCTGTGTGTCACCTCTCTGTACAATATTGGAGACACGTAGTTATTCAACTTTGAATGCTACCACTGTTATTCAATGTTAGGGGGAAGTAATTTAGGGAATTCACTAAGACCAAAGCAGCCTTCTCTACTTTCAGATATCTTTTATTGACAGAAAGTTCTTTCTTACATTGAAAGAAAGTGCTTTTCTTTCTACCCATTGGTACTAATTACACCCTGTAAGGTTACAGAGAAAATGTATTAATGGTTAAATGAAATGGTTAATTTATGCTGCAGCAACAAATGACTGCTAGATTTCAGTGGTTTACAACAAGCTTTTTTTTTTTTTTTCTTGCTAATGTGCAGATTAGCTCCCAGTGAGCAGAAGCCGTGCTCTTTGATCTTCATTTCAGGGCACACACTGAAGACTCATGTTGGCCTTGGAGCCCAGGAGACAGTGAACGGAGGAACCACACCTCATTATTAAAGCTCAGCTGTGGCAATCACTTATTTCTCTCCCATTTCATTGGTCAAAGCAAGTCCCACAGCCCAGCCAATTATCAGAGGGGATAAGGCATGGTCCTTCCAAGGATGGGGCAGCCAATGTCCGGAAACTACAATACAGTCAACCACATGGTCAAATCCCTCTGTCAGAAATATTTGAAAATAGCTATCATGTGCCCCACACCCTTGTCTTCCCAGCTTCTCCAGGTTTCAATATCTTTTTTATTCTTCTATGACATAATTTTAAGCCTCTTGGGATCTCCCTTCCTTGGATATGTTCCAGTTAATATGAATATTAACAGTAATAATAATGACTGGTAGATATAAGCCCACAGCCATGCTCAGTCCTTTACTGGCATCTTTACAACAGCCCTGGGGATGGGTATTCTTATACTCATTGTACAAATGTGCAGATGGGGAAACTGAGGCTCAGAAGGCTTAATTAATTTAACCAAATCAACCTGGCTGGTGCATGGCAGACTGTCTGACTATAAAGCTCAACTCTTAACCTCTGACACACGCACTGCCTCCCTGGGTAGCTCTGTTCCCTGGATACATATGAGAAGCTGAAGATGAGACCTTTTCTCTTTTAAGCACTTATGCTGTGGGACATAAATGTCCAAAAGTGAGATAGAACCTCTGTGATACAACATTTAAATCAAAAATAAGGATATGTTGGCACATCTTTCAAAAGTGCAGGTCCTCTAAGCACCTGGAGGCCCATTTATGCATTTAATGTGCATTAAAACCATCTGTACTTTCTACGTGCAATAATCAACAGAGTAGTTTATGGACATGATCTGGATCACAGATGGAAAAAAATCATTTTACTTTATATATCAACTCTGATTTTTTTTTTTAAGTGACCACTTTGAGCACAACGTTGAGAAGGATCTGGAGGGACCCTTAAGAAAGAGTGACATCATCAGTAAGCATTATCTGATAAAAGAAAGAAAGAAGGAAGCTATGCTATGTACACCAAGCATTTGTCATCCTAGGGAAAACCACCCATATGGTCCAGAGAATGGATCTTCTTGGAGAGCCATTGTACTAATATTGAATTTTATTTTAAAAAAGGAGAAAATTGATATTATTTTAGCACCTACCATTGAGCACATACTTTATTTCACTTGCTTCTCACAACACAGTGCAAATGAGTATAGTGTTCCCATTTTACAGTCAAGAAGATGAAGGCTCAGAGCTGCCAACTAACTCTTTCTGAGACCCATAGCTAGTCAATGGTGAAAACAGGATTCAGTCCCAGGTCGTATGGACTCTTGATGCCACAGCATATCACCTTTTAAAATCTTCAGAGCTCAGTAAAACGTGCCACTGTTCAACTAGTTGTTTTGCCATGATCTGGCCCAATTCCAGGACATCAAGCACCTTTCCATTCTGTTCTGATCTTGTTTTTCCTCCTTCTCACTGGCTGAGGACTCATTCCTCTCAGAACGCAAATGGCTATGAGGAAAGACACTTTGTGTTGGACCAGATCGTGCCTCCTAAAGGTAGCAGGTTTGCATCACGACTTTACATAAACGCTCTTGGCACTGACGGCGGGAAGCAGGCAGCAGAGTGACTCTGCCATGTGACAAATATAGAGCTGCTGTCCTTAAAGCTCTAACAAGAGACTAACCCTCAAGGGAGATGCCATGCAATAAATAATTTTTGCCATAACACATTTCTTCCCTTTGCATAAATTTAACACCCCGCTCTCTGTACAATATGTGATCTTCCTGCTAACTCCCCATAGATAGAAATAGCTCTGGTAAGATGTGATAAAAGACAAGTGGCAGAAAGGAAAGGAGACACGACACATGGAAGAACTTGACTTCAGTGCCGGCTTTTTCACAATGAATATTATTTTTTTGCATTCTTCCCAATTAACAATATCCAAAAGATGACCACAGTGGAAAGATCACCAGTCTGATGGCCTTTCCAAAGCATTAAATGAACTGTATTTTTGGATTCTAAGACGCTGGTTTCCTGTTTTCTCTTTCAGGTATTACCTGCATGCCAGCCTCTGCCTTCCTTCTCTTCCCCACAGCAATGGCCACGGGACCACCTTCCTCACCCTAAACATGGAGGGAAGCCTGACACCAGCCTCAAGACCCAGTCCTGCCTCCAGTGGAAGGGTTCTGAGAAAGTCCAGCAAAACTCAGATACTCAGCTAGCATATGTCTGGTTTTGTGGCTCAGTTCAGGTTGTTGTAGGACTTTGAATGGGGATACACAAATACACATGGGGTCTTTCTTTCTGTAGATCAAATCTAACACACTAACACAATAGTCGGCCTTAGATGTTTTAAATCTACCTAAATAATTTCTCCTATATTTTATATCCCCCAAACAGAGTCTTTTGGCACCTGGAAAATGTTTAATTTGGGAGCAATACCTTGTGTTCTCTTTGATCTAGATAACTTGCACAACCTGTTCCCATCTCTAGGGAGGAAGCACACTGTTTGAAAAGAATCTCTCATTCCTGCAGATAGAGGCCATCCTGATTAGGTAAGGACATGTGCTCAGGATTTCTTTATTGCCAGAATTCTCACAGTAGCGCCTTTTCTCTTGCATTGTCTTTTTCCCATCTCATGTCATCTGCTTGGAATGCCAATCACCCATCCTCTGAACCTCCAGGCTTCTAGTGACCACCTGATCTGCAGCCAACCCCACCTCTGGAAGTCGGACAAGAAGAGTTCCAAGGAATAAGCACATGACTACAGTGAGAGTATTCAAGTCACATGCATGGAATTGGCCAGTTTTTCAGTTTCAAGTGCCAAAATCTCCCCCCCAAACCTGTTTAGACAAAAATAAACAAATAAATAAAACATATGAGGCTATGTAAACTGAAAAGCAAGAGTAGATTTACTTCAGAAAGAGTCAGATCGAAGACTCAACTGATGCCATCTGATAACAGATCTGTCTCAATGAGCTCTTTGCTTTCCTTCACCCTCACATTCAGGTCTCTCTGCATTTCTCTGTGTTGGCTTCACTGTCAGGCACCTTCTCCCAACATGATAACAAAGGTGCCCATGGACAGCTCCAGGCTGAGGCTCCATCATGCTAGCAGTCTGGAGGAAGCAGGACACTTCTTTCCCAACTGATTCAGTCCCAGGACTGACTCTCATTTGGCCAGCTTGTGCCCAGGGACCCATGACTAAACAGCTTAAGCCACTTTTAGGTGAAGTTCTGTCATACGCAACTGGAAGAGATGGCTCCTTTCTGATGGGATGTTGACTTAGACCTTGGCTTATTAAGAACCCATAGGAAGGAGATTAATACCAGCAGAAGACACACCAGGACATAAACATAAATGAATTTGGAGGGATGATAAACAAGACAGAACTAACCCTAGCTCTCTTCTCTCATCTCTCCAGACAAAGTCACTAATTGCATAATATAGCTTAAGTGGGAAGTTCTTTCAGCTGTTGCACCTGTCTGGTATGGTGCACGTCTCCCTATGCTGGTCAAATGGACTCAGGGTTTAAACATTTTTGTGGAAGTTTACTCCTGAGCACTGAGATTGATACCACTCTGTCTCCTACCACAATGCTAGTTGGCATCAAAGGTCAAAAGAGTCTCTTAGTTACTGCTTTCGTTATCTCAATGAACCAAAAAAATCAAAGATATGGAGTGAGAACACTAATAATTAAGCTACTGCTGCAATCCTATGACCCAGGCCCCCATTCTTATCACTCAATCCATGCCTAGGTCATATGTTCCAGTTATTGTGTTGGGGCTGGTCTGATATATAAGTCCCCCTAGGACTTTGTTCCCCTAGAAACTGAAGCTGTGTCCTCGAACTCCCCAGGCAGTGCTGGAGAGCTGTTCTGTGCTGGCATTCCTGCAGGATAACCATAGTCGGCCAGATTGGTGAAGGTCATTGTCCCAAACTCAGTTATTGAACATCTCCACTGAAGCCACCTCTAGCTCAACATGCCCAGAATTAGCTGCATGCTCCAAATCTCTTCTCCCCAATCTGCTCTTCTTCTGATGCTCTCAGCCTCAGCAGACAGCATCACTATTTCATCCTTCTCCCAGTCCAGAAATGCAGACGCCGTCTTTGACTTTTTGCTTTTCTCTACCCCCACCGCACACCCAATCATTCAGTCCTACTAATTCTACTTCCAACAGTTTCTTGGGATTATTTCATTTTCTCCATCTCCATTGCTAGCACCTTGGCCCAAGCCATCAGCATCCTTCACTCTAACAACAAAGCTATCTGTTCCCATTCTCACTCTGCTCCAGTCAATTTTTCACACAACAGCCAGAGTGATTTTTTCAAAACGGAAGTTGAATTGTGTCAATCCCACACCTAGTGTCCTCCAATGGCTTCCCATTGTCTTAGTCCCTATCCATTCTCTACGTCTTAGATTAAATGCAACTTCTGCAGGTCAGTTTCCCATGACAACTTTTACAGCATCCTACATCCAATCTTCATAATGTTTATCACAACTGGAATGCACCAATTATTTGTGTCACTATTTAGCTAATATCTGCCCTCCTGGTAAATTAAATTCTATCAAGGTAAACACTTTTATAGTGTTTTTATAGTGTGTCTAGTTCTCTCCCCATTTCCCCAGGACCTAGTTCCCCACATGGTTAAACTCAATAAATACTTAATGAATAAATTTATAAATGGATGTCATAGCACATCCAAGCAGTGTTTAAGCAGACCCTATATAAATCATCATTCTGGAATACAGCAGAGAGAAAGCTCTGCTGTGAAGGTTGGACTAGATGCTTCTCAGAGCTCCTTCCACACAACTCTTTGATTCTCTCTTAGAGTCTCATTGTCCTAATGCTAAAACTGGTCGCCATTGCTCAATGTTACAGCTTCAAACATAGATGGTACAAGAAGTAAATGCTGAGATTTCAGCATTTATCATCCTATCACAGGAGGTTCTGTTGGTTATTATTAATACATTGTGTCCATTGTCTCATCTCATTCATATTTCATTTTCAAGTTTTTCTCCTAAAAATGGGAGAGGGGGACAAAGTTCAATTGACCCAATTTATCATCATAAAAATTTAAGCCTACCAATCTGATAAATTAAGGGATGGTTTTAGGCCTTACGAAAAGATTCACCAAAGGGATTCCTTGAAACAGTAAGCTCTCTGAGGGCATTTAAAATTGGATTTGATTTACAAAAATTTGATTTGCACATAACTGTTCAGGAACATATCGATTGTTTTAAGTGAAGTACACCAGCACATAACTACCTTTAATCTTTTATAACAAAAATAGCAATTGAAATTGCTTTTGCCAAGCAATTTCTGAAATTGAGGGTTCGATCTCTGCTGGCTTTCCCTCACCCAGAAGACTCCCTCTCTCCCCACACACTTTCTTTCACCTAATTAAATGAGGTAACCATTTCAGATTACTTGTAGAATGCAGTTTCTGACAGAATCACACTCTCATCTTAGGGATACTGAAAAAACCCGAGCTAGAGGCTTAATTTCACTTGCCTCCTTCTCTGTTAATACAGACCCTTCTCGTTCTCGCTTCTTGGAAGCATTGTTAGAGAGAGATTCATTTGTCAGTTATTAAAAAACGGTCAATTACCATGGTATTAGCTGGACCCATATTCTCCACCCACAATGTCATTTTCATCCCATGAAAAAGTTTGCCCTTTGTGTGTGTGTCTGTTTGTTTGCTTTATTTGGTTTGTGGCGCGGAGTGCCTAATAAGGAATCCTGGCACTAGTTTGCTCCATCTCTAGATTGAATTTCTTTATAGATCAGCCTCACAATTCATTTCCCAACTGGCTCTGATCAATACAGCTTGACTCGGCTTAAGGTTGGAGAAACTAGCAAAACTGTGGTACTGATTGGGTGTCTCCTTTATAAAGGCTCTCTTTGATGGTGACCTGTCAAACTGACCCTCGGCCTCTTAGTGGAGTCAGGGCTTGAGCGCTACCCAAGCTGCAAAGCTGTCATTGTCCTGTTCTCTTTGATTCCATGAATCCAGAGGCCAGAGAGGCATCTACAGAAGCAGCATGGAGTGAGGGAAAAACGAGTAACGGCACGTCAGGGTATGGAAGCCCCTGGCCCAGCTGTACTAAGGACTTGCTGTTGAGATTCAGTGAGTGGCTCAACTATGCTGAGATTCTGTTTCAGCATCTATAGACTAGGGCAGCTGGACCTGTTGCTATCTAAGGCTGCATTGAGCTCTGAAGTACTAAGATTCTATGTAGAGACAGAAAGCCTTCTATATTCTCAAGCATCAGCCTCACTTTTCAACAGTGCTCCCTGAAATGAGCACCATTTGGGTAAAGGAATGGGAAAACATTGTTCCTAGATCACAGAAAAAAATACTTGCCCTCTCCCACAAGGATTCCAGACCAGGCTTTCATCCTTTCTAGCTGCATGGCTTTGGCCAAGTCACATTATCTCTGTTTCTTATCTGTAAAATTGTGACACACAATTCTTCCCTTCATGCATTAAGGGGTGAGGGTCAAATTAGGTCACAGATGTGAGAAGCACTTTGGAAAGCAAGGCAGAATGCATTAAAGGGTCTATCAATCGGGTAGCTATTGCAGTGCCAGGGAATGGAGGCATATACACCAACCTGGAGCTTCATACATCTGGTCTCCTCCTGCCGTCTGCTCTCCCACCCCCCTCACTGCAGCTGTAGTTTGTGCTGGCCCAAAAATCATGGCTCGTTTACAAGCTCTTTTGAATACAGAGACTCATTAGTGTAGGCAATGATACCCATCCTTGGGGACCACTGCAGAAATTCAGCCAAATAAGCTTAGCCATGCTGTTCACCCCATCCTAAACCTAACACCCACGGGCCAGTTAACCAGTCAGTGCTCTACCCCACAAACTGGGAGCACAGGGCTCACAAACACTGCAGAATAGGATCAATCATGAGAATGAGCTGACTTCATAGCCTTTTGGATCAGTAGTGGCATTCAAAGACTATTCTGTGAAGTTCTAACAAGAGGCATGTTTGTACATTTTTCTTAAAATATTACTGATTTTTTTCCTTAACTGGAATATCTATAAACCCTAGAATCTGGAGATATAGTTATATTCAGAGGACATTTCTTTTAAATATACATAATGTCCTGCATTCTTACTCTGAGCCAGATTTTGTACTGGGCACATTCCATAAATGATCTCGTTTAATATGCTATTTGCAACATCTCTGTGAAGCAAGTTTTTACTTAGTAACATTTCTTGAATGAACGAACAAAGTAAAAAATGAATACAGTTAAGTAATGAACATTTGTTGAATGTTTTCTACATGCTAGGCATGGTGAAGCACTGGAGATTCAGAAATGAGCAAAACAGTCAAGGTAACCATTATCATTGAGCTTGTGGTCTAAGTACTATGATCCCCATTTTTAAATAACAAGATGAGAGCACAGAAGATGAATTAACCTGCCTGAGGTCACACAGCTAGACAATATTAGGTCAAGGGATCAAAAGTAAGTCTGGCTCTGGTCACAATGGGTTAACTAATACAACCGTATCCCCCTTACCCAAACAATAATAAACCTGCACAAAGTGTGTGAAGTAAACTTTTCAGGCATTGGACATCAGCCAGCACAGGACTGTAACCCTGAAGAAAAGAGAATCACCCAAGGCAAGCCTCATTGTGTCCTGGCTGTCTGCATGGGATCACTTTCTCAACTTCAACACAGGGAGTTGGGGCCAGAGTGAAATGGTATTGCTAAGCCCACGAGGCAGAGTTCATGTTTGTTCAACAGAGAACCAAAGAGACGGGAGCTGCAAGAAACACAGGGTGAGACATAGGTTTGGGGGTGCACACTGCATGTGCACAGGGCAAGATCAATACAAAGGCTAACAGAGAGCAGCTGCTGGGAGCTGCAAACTGAAGGGGAATTGCAGAGGTCATGGGATGCCGAGAGAGAGTGGAGTTCCAGGCCATGTGGAGTGCAGAGGCTTCACTGAGCACCTCAAGTGTTCAGTTAAGACTTCAAGGACCAATTTCAGAAAGGACAAACTTTAGGAGTAAGGACCAAGCCCTAGATCCAGGATCAATCCTTAGAATAAGGACAAAATGAAAAGCAATCAGGCTGAACAAAGTAAAAAACCAAGCATGGAAACTTGAGAAAATCTGCCAGTAATTTAATACCCCACAACAGAATTTAACACCCTTTAGAAATAAAACAACATGATACAAATTTCCCACAGTGGACCTTTTAAAATGTCCATCATTTATTAAAAAAAAAAGAATCCAAGTATGTACAGATGCAGTAAAATGTAAGCCATAGTCTATAAACAAAAGTCAACAGATACTGACCCCAAATGACCTAGACACTGGAATTAGCAGACAAGAACTTTAAAACTTCTATTATAAGTATATTCAAGAATACAAAGGGAAAGATAGTTATAATAATTGAAAAAATAGGGAATCTCAGCAGAGAATTGAAAACTATTTTAAAAATAAATTTGGAAATTCTAAAACTAAAAATTTTTAACTATTAAATAATTTAATTATTAAGTAATTAAATAATAAATAATAAGTAATTAAATAATTAAATAATATTTGTGTAATGACAGTGCATTTTAGAGATGACAGAAGAAAGAATCAGTAAACCAGAGATAAATAAATAGAAATAATACAAACAAGAATAAGTGGAAGAAACTTGACACAAAGGAAAGGCGCCTTAATGGCATGTGGAATAATATCGTCTACCTTATGTATAATTGAAGGTCCCCAAAGGAGAGGACAAAGAGAATATGGCAGAGAAAATATTTCAAGACATAATTGTCAGAATGTCCCAACTTTTATGACAATATCAGTCTATAGATCTAAAAATCTCAGCAAACTTGAAGCAGGATAAATACAAAGAAACTTGGGAATGGAAGGTGGTACAATATTACAGATCTTAAAGATAGCAAAGAGATAATAAGGGAATACTATAAACATATTTTTGTCAGTAAATTTTTGTCACTTAGATGAAATGGACAAATTCCTTGAACAGAATAACTTAACACAAGTTACACAGTCCTTTAAAAATTGAAAACTTGATCTAAAATTTAGATGGAAAAACAAAGAACCTAGAAAACAAAATAATCTTGAAAAAGGAAGACTTGGGAAACTCACACTACTGATTTCTAGATTTACTATAACGTTACAACAATAAACATAGTATATAATATTGGCCTAAGGATAGACAAATAAATCAATAGAACAGAATGAGAGAATCCACAAATGGAACTACACATTTGGATCAATTGATTTTCAAAAAAATAATTCTAGCAATTTAACAGGGGAAAAAAAAAATTCACTCACCAAAGGGAAGGGGAAGAAATTCAACTTTCCTAACCAAACATGAAAATAAATTTAAGATGGGCCAGGGACATATATACAAAACCAATACTATTATTCTTCCTTAAGAGAAAGAAGAATATATTCAAACTCTAGACAGAAAAAAGATAGAAGTCTACAAAAATAACTACCCCCCAAAAAAATAAACTGATAAATTACACTCTATCAAAATTAAAGACTCCTAGTCATTAAAAAAATCCTGTTAATAAAAGGAAAAGGTAAATCATAGACTGGAAGAAATTATTCACAGGACATATATCTGACAAAAGACTCATATGCATAACATAAAGTAATCCCTACAAATCAAAAATTTTAAGAAAAACAATGCCATAAAAATAGGTTTAAGATGTGAGAAAACACTTCACAAAAGAAGATCTATGAATGGGCAATGAGTTTATTGGGAGAGCACACCATCATTAGTCATCAGGGAAGTGTACATTAAAACCACAATAAAATATCACTACTCACCTACTAGAATGGCTAAAATTTAAAGAATAACATCAAATGTTGGCTAGAATGTGTAACAGCCAGAACCCCCATGCACTGTAGTGGGAATGTAATGATACAAATGCTTTGGAAAACTGTTTGGCTATTTCTTACAAAGTTAAACCTCCATCTATCCTATGACTTAGCTGTTTCATGGCTAAGTTTTTACCCAAAATAAATGAAAAGGTATGTCCAGGAAAAGACTTGTCCAAGAATGTTTATAACAGCTTAGTTCAATAACACCAATCTGGAAACAACCCAAATATCCACCAACAGGAGAACATATAAGCATGTAATATTAAATTAACTCAGTGAAATGCTAATTACCAATCAATGCTATGAAGTACTGATATCCACAACATGAATATGTGAAAGTAGCTAGACAGGGTACATGTAGTGTGATACACTTATATGAAGCTCAAGAACAGGCAAAACTAATCTATGGGGATTGAAATAAAAAAAATGGTTTCCTTTACGTCAGTGAGGATTGAATGAAAAGGACCATGAGAGAACTTTCTAGAAGGATTGAAAAGTTTTTATTTCTATTGGTGTTTTGGTGAGGAAGGTATATATTTGTCAAAATTCATTGAATTCTACCTTTAAAAATCTGTTTATTTCCCTATGAATAAATTTTACCGAAGTTAAGATAATCCAGTCTGTCTCACTCCAAAGACCACACTCTTTCTACCATACTATGCCGCATATCAGGCAAAAGTTAACACCTGGGAATTCTGCTACCCAGAAATGAGGCAGCAAGTTGTGGAGAAAAAAGAATGGATTTCTCTTCAAGTGAGCATAAGTGAACAAGCTGTTTATAAAAGTGACATGAATATTTATAATTATTCTAAGATACTGTCATTATTGTATATGTACTGTTATAACTGTTCAAGCAGTAGTGCACCCTAGGGGCTTTGGAAACACTGGCCATTGGTATTAGCTATTTATCTACTGTTGCATAAGAAATCATCACAAAACTAAGTAGTTTATAACAACAATCTTTTTTTCTCTCATTTTTGTGGGTCAAGAATTCGGGAGTGGCTCAACTGGGCCATTTTGTCTCAGTTGTTTAAGAAAGTTGTGGTCAAGGGTCAGCTGGGGCTGCAGCCATCCTGCTGGAGGGTCCACTTCCAAGTTCACCCCAAGGTTGTTGACCTGCCTCATCCGTAACTAACCCACTGTTTGCAGGAGGCCTGAGTTCCTTACCAAGTGGGCCTCTCCACAGGACCAATAAATCTATTACGTATGCTACAAAGTTATGAGAATTATCTGAGAACAATCTAAGAACTAAGTATTGCTGAGAATATCTGGCTTTCTGGGAACACTTGAGTATTCTTTCCCATCTAGAACTGGGAAACACTTGAGACGTGAGTGAAGCTGGGAATGTGCATGAGTGATGTGATACACAGCCCAGATTTCGGAGAGCGAGCCTGCTCTCTCCACTGACTGGCTGTGGGCCCTGTCGCGGGTCCTTTAACTTCTCTGAGCTTTTTTCCCTCAAAAGTAAAGGAGAGATAATAAAACCTATGCAGGTTATTGTGAAAATTAACATAAATTAACATATATGTGATTACTTGGCAGTAGACATGCTCTATGTTTGTTTCCCCATCTGTCCTGCTGGAAGGGCAGGACTGGTGGAGGGAGCTTTAATTTTCCAGCAGGCTTGAGAGGCCTGGACTCCACCTAGGGAAGGAAAGAGAGGTAATGACAGAGAATCTACACCACATTCACCTTGTTGTTGCTTAAAGACAAATGAATTATCAACTCATGTATTTTTGGTACTAAAACACTAAGTTATTGCCATAGAGACATAATTCTGAGTAACTAAATGGACGTGTTTTCTGAAATCTTTTTGACTTAAAGTTCTAAATATCTACCTTTTCAAGCAATCCATACAAACATAAGCCAAAAACTACAGCACATATCTTATTTTCTTCCAGATCAAACCAGTGAGTTATTTGTGGAAATTTTATCAAAATGAAATGAATGAAATCCTCTCTCACCTTATTCTAAATGTACAACTTGCACCTTTTTCCTCTGGAAGTGGGAGCTGGCACACCAAAGAAACCTGCAGTTTAGCCTTGTTTTGCTTCTGCATCCCAATAAAGGTCTGCGAGCAGGTCAGTGGCTGTTGAGAAGAATCTTCCAGAAACATCAGAATAAATCTGGGCTCCCTTTGCTAGAGAATTCCATAGAGGGATCCTTTACGGTTTGAAAGAGACCTGTGAGCTCTTATCACGTCTGCCCCTGTTTCTCACATTCAACAACCAGTCCCCCACCAAGCCAAAATACACCCTCAACCTAACACATTTTGAATCCATCTGACCTAAGCGGTGACTATAACCTCTTAACTGCTCTCCGCCTCCATCTACTCTATTCTACCACCCCAACTCGTTTTCACACGGCAACCACAGTAGTCTCTTAAAAACACAGAACTGCATCACTTCTTTCTTTGGAAAGAAGGCTGAAAGGTCTTTGAATGGATTCCTGTTGTAGTTAAGATTAAAAGCCAGATTTGTTAAGGGGCTATTAGGGGTCCACTTGGGCCTGCATGCTTTTGTTCTGTTCTGTTGCTCAACCTCATCTGTAGTTACTTAACCCCACAGTACTGAGCTTTCTTCCAACTCTTTAATATTCTGGTTCCTTCCTTCTTAGAATCTTTGCATAGTTGTCCCTTGGCCTATACCACCCTTTCTCCTACTTTTTATGTATCTAGTTCCTTCTCACCTTTCATCTCAACTTAAATGTCGCCTCCACAAAGTGGTCTTCCTGGATTCCAACAGATTTCCCTATTATTCTCTGCTACCACCCCATTCATTTTCTTTAGTACTTACCCCAATTTGTTATTATAAATGGATTTGTGATTTGACTTGTTTGGTGTCTGACTCATCCATTGGATGTGAGCCCCATAATGACAGTAATGATATCATTTTGTGCACCATACTGTAACAATGCCCTTCCCTGTGCCCGACCCTGGAAGACATTCAATAATTACGATGGAGGGATGGGTGGATGGATGAATAAACAAAGGAGGCTAAGTTATCATATTTACCAGGAAACCCAAAATATCTTCAAAACCCCATCAGATGCCCTCTCTGGAGCATTCATTGACCATGGACCTGGTGGGAGTGTACCCTGAAGTCAGGCAGTATCTCCTGGAAGAAAAAGCAAAGCTTGGAGGTAGTGAGAGAACCTGGGTCCTCCTGGTCCTTAATATGTTTCCAGTTTCCCATGTGACTCTCAGTAGATTTTGGAGTTTTCCTGAGCCTCAGCTTCCTACTGGTTAAGACCAGGGTTTGCAACCAGATCAGGGATGCTTAACTACAAGGGCCATGGTCCGTCTCCCATGGATGTCCATTTTATCTTATTTTAGGGTAGTTAGCTTTCATCAAATTTTAAACTATTCTTGACTCCAAAAAAAGTTTAAAAATATTAGATTAGATTAACTCTAAAATTCCATATGCTTCTGAAAATTTCGATTTATATAAAAGGAAGGTCCAGTACTAGTCAAGATTAAATATGGTTACATGTGACACAGACCCAAAACAACAGTGTCTTAAACAAGACTGAGATCCATTTCTGTCTCCCTCTCCTATAGGTCTGGAAGTGAGCATTCCAAGGCTCATAAGGATTCCAAGCTGCCAGGGACTCGTGCTCCTTCTGTCTTTTGTTCCACTGTCGCTTGAGCATGGCCTTTGTCTGAAAGGATATTTCACCACATGGAAAGATGGATATTCCAGCCAGCAGGCCTGGGGTACAGGAGGGAGAGTAAGAGGAATGCTCCTGACCTTTGAAGCCGGAAGTGGAAATGTCACACAGCACTGCTGCTAACTTCCTGTTGGCTACAACTAGCTGGAAGAGCGTCTGAGAGATGCAGATTTTATTCTGGATGGCTGTGAGCTCAGCTAAAAATCAGAGATTCTAATAGTTTGTAAGACCAGGGCAATGAAGAGTCCTTGCCAAAATCAGGGATTCAACATGATCTTAAGAGCTGTGTCAGAGCTGCCCACTGTCACAAGAGATATGCTTAGTAAAGGGGAATTAGGCTTGTAGGATGCACTGAGTAACAGAATTTTCAGAGGTTGGAACATCTAGTAGAATGTCAGGTTGCAAGGGAACTCAAGAGTTGTATAATAGAGCCCTTTTTGTTGCCATAAATCCTTCCATCGCACCCATCATAGTTTCTTCCTGAATTTAATTCAATTATATATAGAATGAATTACTTATTGAGCACCTATGTCAACTATACGTACAGACACTGTATCAAACTCCATATAAAGAGTCCCTTCCCTCAGGGAGTGCACAGTCTAATGTGGAGACAGACAACAGACCTTCCCGCAGAGGATAACCAGTTCTCACAGAAGACAGTGGGCACAGAAAGTAGGGGACCCTACTCGACCTTCTTGGGAATCTCATGATTCAGGACGGACTTTCTGTAGGAGGACCCCAAGCTGGAGTTTTGAAGGATAAGTAATGGGCATAGCACCTGGCAAGGAGGAAGAAAAGGAAGTATATCATCTCAGAAGGATGATTGGGAATGAAAGAAGGAGTGGATGGAAGGAGGGAGGAGAAGGAGACGGGAAAACAGAATTTATTGTACTGAGGAAAAAAAATCACTAGAGGCTTTCGGATTGCTGACCTGGTAACAATTTAGGACTGAACTTAGGCTTAAAATTTTATTATACATAGTATTTTTATGATTAAAAAATAGTAGTGATGTTTTATGGAACAAACAGGCTGTATTTCTCTTTTCCTACACTATTTTCATGCACACACCCATATGCCAGGTGTCTGTGCTTATTTGA
>RJWJ010023993.1:0-25291 GCA_004363605.1 Indri indri
CTGAGAAATTCTTCCGAGAGCGACAGGACTGTTAACATGAAAAGTAAAAGGGAAACAATGCGACAGTTCAGAAATCACTGTTTTCGGGGGACTGCAAAACTCAAATAGCCCGCGGACAATTCCTGGGAGGAAGGGCCTTACTTTTGATCTGCCAAGTGAAAGGGACACTGCGTGACAAAGTTTCTGCTTGACGTGCAGGGAAATCTTACCCGAGCGATTTTTGCAAGGACCAGGCCTCGGTGAGGCGGTGCATGAAGCAGAAGGAATTGTTTTATGCGGACAGTTCTGCGGGCACAACTCGGACGGGGAAACCGAGGGTCTGTAGAGCTGGCCTCGCCGCTGGGGGGTGGGGGAGGGGACGGGGGGGAGGGGAGGGCCGGTTCCTTCCGGGTCGCTGGCAGCGGAGCTGCAGTTTTGGCCCCGGGGACGTCCCGCCCCACCCACGCGCGCCGCCAGGGGGCGCCGGAGCCCTTCTCGAGAGCGCCTGGGCCGCCGCCACCAGGACGCACGTCGGGGCCAGGGCTGGCCCACCGCCTCCCGCCCCGCCCCCCGGGGGGCTCGGACGGGTCCTGAAGGCGCTGCCCATGGGGCTGCCAGACGCTGGGACGGACTCTGTCCCGCAAAGTCACAGTCCCGGGAGCTGAAGGGGCAGGCGACAGGGAAGCCCCGGGGTGGAGGGCGAGCTTAGGGAAGTATGTCCTCTGTTCCCTTTGCTCCCCGCCTCGTGCCCGGTCCCTGTGTCCGCCAGCCCTACCCACGTCTCTCCCTCCGCGTCGCCCCTGCCTCTTCTCTGTGTTCTGCAGTGTCACTTGTCAATGCTGGCAACTGACGCTTAAATCCCAGGCCTGATTTTTTTTGAACTTGTAAATAATGTCATAGCTGAAGTGAGGGGATTTTAGAAACGGCTTGTTTATAACCTTTTGCCGATCGGTTGGGAACGAGGGACTCTAGTTCCCTTTGATAGCCGAGTAATTAAAGTCCATCTGGTCTACCAAGGGAGCCGTATGGTTTTGCCTCTAAGTCTCAGAAGGGTACGTGTTAGACACAGCCTGATCCGTGGCAGCCCAGACAGCTTCTGCCAGGTGAATGCAGGGAGAGAGAGAAGGGGGCGCCGTGGCTGTGCAGACAGGCGTTCTGGGGACCATTTTTGTAGGATATTATCCAGAGCAGGTAGACTAGAATCTCCCTAGTATTAGCTTTAGAAGAAGGGCTGGGCTCGGGCAGCTTCTTCCCTCCGACTGTCATTAATCACGTGCGCGATAAGAGCCCAGGGTGGAAGAGCTTCCGTGCCCCCTCACAGACTTCCACGGAGCACTTCCATTTCCAGCCTTTCAGTCGTGTCAAAGAACCTGTCACTTCAACTCCTTGGGCCTTCATGCCTCCTCACACCCCACTGACAAAATTAACTTGTGAAAATTTTAAAGAATTTATTTTGACCCAGTGGACCGCTTGTAAATCCTGTCAGTTGTATGCAGTAAGCTGTGCCACATGGAAACAGCCATTGTGGGCGGAATGCGGGACATCTCTGCGCCGTGTGAAAGAATGCGATTCCCCTCCTAATGCAGGCACGATGCCTGTGGCCAGGCTTGCTCGGCTTCGCTCACAATTCACCCCATAAGCAGGAAGACTGTAACCAAGCCACTCTGTTGCCCTAAAAGTCACAATTTATGCTTCTGATTTTAATTTTCCTCAGCTTAGATCCCGGAAGGATTTATTAAATTTGCTTTGAGGAACCCATGAACTCTAAAGTGAATAATGATGTTACTCTAGGCTTAGACTCAGTTTGTAGTAAACTCTCTAAACAACAGGACTCTAGGAATCCTGTATTCCTCCACGACAGCATTGTAAGCCAGTTCATAAATGAAAAGGTTTACTCAATTTACCTAAAAGTTATTAGTAATTAACAGACATCAAGAGACCATTGCTCGCAGAGGTGGTGAATTGCAAATGAGAACTCTGGCGAGAGAGGATATTCATTATGTGGCTTAAATTAGAAAGCAGAAAATTCAAATGGCTTATCAGTACCTCTGTGGTACT
Source organism: Indri indri (assembly GCA_004363605.1). NCBI lineage: Eukaryota > Metazoa > Chordata > Mammalia > Primates > Indriidae > Indri > Indri indri. The sequence goes on from RJWJ010023993.1 coordinate 2,038, forward strand.
CTGGCGTAACTCCGTGGTTAAAATGGGTATTAATGGTGTATAATTCATTTTTATTTCTTTCATGGACTTGGTAGGATGTCCAAAGCCAGATAAATGGCTTATGGAAAATCTAGGTAAATAGCCCCGTGGTCTGTCTTTTACAAATTATGGACGGTCATTAACACTGCATGGCCGACCTGCTTGTCTAGGAGAAGAGCTGCTGAGGAGCTGGAAATATTGGCAGGCGGAGGGGGCCCCACGGCACATGCCTAGTAAGTGGGCTGGAGCATCTTTGTATAACGAAAACACATGTCATGACAGTAAGCGATGGCAGCTTTGGAGAGAGCAAGTGCCCACGGGAAGGGGGCGGTAAGGAGCGTCTGCAGCGCCTCCCTGGGTCCCGTTATCAGGGCTCGGTGAGATGCGGTGGACCGGACTAGCCTATGGCAATCTCTGCTCACCTCTGCTTGAGCCACTTCTGTGGACTTGGACAGCTCACTCAAATTTCTCTAAGTCCTTCCACCTCCAGCTTCTAGAATTTGATGCATTTTGTAGACTTGGGCGCTGGAATCAGATCACTCCTCTGAAGGAAACTGGGAAAGAATCGGGATATCTCTGGGAGGGCTGAGATCTTGCTGTGTTGACCTTCCAGGCTTCCCAGAGATGGGCTCACCCCACTCTGCTGGAGCTCTAATGACATGCCACCTCACTGGAGGTGGGTGGTGGCAGTTCTTGGTCCAGGTGGACCTTGTCCTCCTCTATACTACAGCCAGAGAGCTGCTGTGAGCACTGCCCAGGTGGTTTCGTCACAGACAGAACATGATGTGGATCAGTGCCTTCTGGTTTCCTCTTTTGAATCCTTCATTCCAAGGCACCTGGGACAGCTGATTTGCTGTCAGCAGGTGAGAGAAACAACTGCATTCAGGAGTAGGCTGGGAGAAAGGGAGAAAAAAAGATGGTGCACAGAGTGATCAGTGGGCATGGCTGGGGAGTTCATCAAAGGCAGAATTCTCTTCTCATCTTTTAAAGTACTTGAGGACTGGTCTTGATTTGAGGCGCTTGTATTCAGCTGTTGTGCTTATGTTCAGGTCTGGCAGAACCCCATGCAACTATTAGGTAATGTTTGATGAATATAAATAGATGCATGCAAATTTCATAGGATGTGGTGGCAGCATATCCCACACCCAGAAAATTATTTTCTAAGGTATAATTTTTACCCACACTGTTTTTCTTTGCATTTGTTCAGACATTGCTTTTAAGGAAAGGAGTGTAGAGAGTGAAAGTAGTAATTCACCTGCATTTTTCTAGATTTCCCGTTTTGAGCACATTAAAATATAATTCAAGGAGAAGAAAATAGACCAGTTTGCCACGTGGAGTGACCTGATTCTTGTTGGATCAACATGTTATCAAGTTGAGGTTGTCACTACAAAGCAAGTGTGATGAAGTCTGCCTTTTCCAACTAAAATCAAAGCCCTGGCCTGCCAGCCCAGAATTGCTGAACTAAGCATCCCCCAATCAGCCGGTCTGTATGTCGGTTTAGACATCTCCAGGAGGCTGTGAGCCGATCAGGCCCAAACTGATTATTCTAATCAAGTGTTTTAATTAAGCACACTTATTGCCAGGATCACAGGAACGAGGCCTGCTCTCGAGTAGTAAGGGGTGTTTTTTTTTTATTATTATTATTCTTTACAGTGAGAGTGATTGGCTTTGTAGGGGTATATTTGACGTTTTTCTAAAGTAGGCCATGGGAGAGTCCCCTGTGAAGTTCACTCTGCTGAGCTGGCAGTCTGGCCAGTGGACAAAAAAGAAAGACGATAATACCAACTGAGTTGCAGATGAATCAATACCCCAACTACTGCATCTACTTGCATCCTCCACGTTAAACACAAAGGCAATACTGGCTAGCTCAAGATTTGAAAGAATATATAAACACACACACATTGGGTTGGCTTTTATTGGAATGCCTAGATGCAATCTATAGTCATCAAGTTATGGAAAATTCAGGTCACATATAAAGTTAAGAAGGCAAATGAAAAGAACAATACAAATCAGACAAAATTTACATCTCAAAATATCATGAAAGCATTTTGACTGGCTTTGCCTAAAATACTTTGAATATCAATTTCTTTTTTGTAAGCTAATTCTTTTCATTATACAGTCACCCACCCCCCACCCCCAACTCTTAGAAAAAGGTCTTTTGTTTACATATTCCCCAAGGTCACTATTTCTTGTAAAAGCATGTCCAGATCACAAGTCTTTTTAGAAAGAAATAGGCTCATTATACCTACTAACAAGACACTAATTGGGTTGATTCATCTAAAATAAGCACCAGAAGATACTCCAGATCTGTCATTTGTTGGTGCCGGTGTAAAGACCAGTCCATGTCGAGAAGGGGTTAAGACTATGATTTCACTTCTATCATGTGGTACAAGCTTTTCATGGTCAATACATCAGAAACATTTCTGAGAATTTAGACTCAGAGCCTATTTCACCCAAAAGTACTTACAGCATGCTAAATACAGTCCTGCAGGAGTTCCATTGAACAGAACTGCAAATACCTAAGTTAACAGTTAAAAAATAAAATGTAAAACAGAGCCATGTTTATGTGGTTTGAAATCTCATAGTTTTCTAAATTTGGGCTTCATAATACTTGCCAAAGGATTTCCAGGATAAAAAAATTAATGCTAATCTGTGCTTTCATTCTAATAAAATACCATCAGCATTCATTAGAAGATTAATTACTCGGTATGCTCTACCAAATACACAAAGACAGTAATAGCACTGATGATACTGTAAATTCAGTAGCTATTTTGAAACTTTCCCAGCCAGTCTGTTTAATAAACACGCCTACTGTGCAATTTAGAGTATGTGATACATACAAAGCAGTTAGAAAATTATTTTCAATACATCACTTGAACCTTTATATTTATGACATGTTCACTTGCTATATTTTATCACCATTATACATAGAGGAAAACAGTGTGTACTATAGCTCAATGAACTGAGAAATATTTTCTAAAAATATTTTTGTGGCTGAATTTAGTGCTCACGAAAGAGACTTGTCAGAGCGGCTGAGCCGACACAGAAGTGCAGATGGCGGCTGGGCTCGTTCCCGCAGCACGCACGTGTGCAGGAGGGCACGGCTGTCAGTTCACTTCCAGCTGGTTCAGCCAACCCCGGCTTCCCCGAGACAGAGCAGAGGCTGCCATTCAAACCAGCAACCAAGGTGGTTTGGTCATGTGGGCTTACAGGAGCTTTTGTCTCCCGTTTTTTTTTGTCCCTCTTGGTGACCGAAGGGTCCAAACCCAAGACTAGCAGAGTGACCCTGCTCCTTCCGGCTGCTCCCCACTGCTGGGTTTCTGCTGTCTTTCCTAGACCTTAAGACACGTGCTTACAGTCACGACTACATCAGAGCCTTCCCTCCTCAGAAATGTTTCCTGGGCATCTGATGTGGTCTCTCCTCCATCACGAGATGGAGCTTCAAGAAGGATAACAATAATAGTAAAAAAAACCCCAGGGTTAATTCTTTCAACTCCCCACGGACTTTCAGGGCTGAGAGTGGATCAGAGAACCCCTCCCCCCTGTTTTTTCATATCTTCCCTAAGTTTTCTACTTACTGTGCCCGTAGTTGAAAATGCTTGAGGACACTGGTGTGATGAATAAGAGAAGGAAGAGAAAGGAGTTCTCTGATTTGCCACCCACTTAGGCTTGCACTGTCCTAGCCATCTAGTGATAGAAAGTTGCACTTTTTTCAACCTAATACAAAAATATTAACACTTCTGGACATTATAGGCATAAGTTGTTATATCTCTACAATATAATAATTTATACTGTACAGCTATAACAGATAAAAGGTGCAATCCTTTTAAAAAAATCACACAGTTCACATGTTTTTATCATTTTATTTTTAAGTATAAACTTTTTAAACACTTTACATAAATTAACTCCTCTGAGACTAATATTTGATGTACAGTAAATTGTAATTCATATAAAAATCCATAAACAACTTGTCTCACATAATTTACAAAAAAAATCAGGATTTCCTTTGCTTATCAGTGACAAGGATTCTAGTTGCCAGTTTTTCCCCAAGGCAAACCACGTTAGCGTTGTAAAATCCGTTATTAAATCCCCGCCGAAGCCACTGTGCCAATGTCCTTTTACAAAGCTGCACAGGGAAAGCAGTTGCGTTGTCTATAAACAACAATTTTCCCCCACATTTTAAAATGAACAGAGATACATATCACATCCTATGCAGAGAGACTACTTCTTGTAAGCAAAGGTCGACAATTCGGTAATATTTGGAAACACCGTATGCATTTTTTATCTTAAGTACAGTGTTTCCAAGGAACAGACGGCCCAGAGCAAAATGTTGAGAGGCCTTTTTTCCTTTATTTTTTTCTTTTACTACTTTCGGTCCAACTGAGTGCAGCGATATGCATATGTAAACATATTCTTTAAAGCCGATCACCTTTAAGGTCATTCAGAAAAAAGGTGTCTTTGATTTTGTGTTTGTGTGGTTTGGTTCTGTTTTTAAATAGCAGTATCGTTCTCCCGGAAGGCTCTTCCGCGTCGGAGAGTCCAATTCGGACTGTGCTACAGAGCAATCTGAGCAAAGCGGCGTGTTCGGCCCGGCGAGGCGACCGTGGCCGGCCAGTCCGGTGTCCCCGCAGCGAGGACGGCGCGGCCCGGGCGTTACCTCTTGCCGATCTCGCTTTGTCGGAGGAACTGGATGTTGTTGGCGCTGTCGGCCAGCTCGGGGTACTGCTCCACCGAGAGTACGTAGTACCCGTCGTAGCCCTGCACCTTGCCGGCGCTCAGCAGCTGCCGCTTCTCGCCCTCCGTCCACAGGCGCGCGCCCTCCTCGCCGTCGCGCACGCGCTGCTGCTCGCGCGCCCAGGCCCGGGCGAGCGCGCGCTGCCGCGCCTGCTCCAGGATGCGCGCCTTCTCCTCGTCCAGCGTCATGCCGTAGCGCACGTGCAGCGCCAGCGCGCCGAACTGCATCTCCACGTCGGCGAACCTGCGCGTCCTGCCGTTCACCACCGTGGTGGACTGCGACACCGTCACGTTGATGCCGTTCTCCAGCGCCTTGCGGCCGCTCGTCAGCCGCAGCGTGCCCAGGTCGCTCTCGGGTGTGGTGGTCTTGATGAAGTAGTGCGTGTCCTTGCCCTCGATGGTGAAGTGCAGGTTCTCCAGGTAGAAGGCGTTGTTGAGCACGGCCGCCACCTTGATGCAGTCCTCGTTGGCGATGTTGAGCACGTTGGTCTGCACGCGGCCCTGGCTCACGGCCAGCATGACGCCCTTGCCGATCAGCGACTTGACCGTGGCGAACCACAGCCACGACTGCTCGCCGCCCGCCCTGCGCCGGGTCACCTGCACCTCCGCCATCCGGCCCAGGGACAGGAAGGCCTTGGCTTGCCTCGCCACTTGCTGCTGGACTCCAAAAATGGGCTGGAAGGCAAAACACAACAGGGAACGGGTGAAAGAACGGCTGTAGCACCGGCCAGGCTTCCTGGCGGCTGACCAGAGAAGGGGGCGGGGGTCGGTGGGGAGCGCAGAGGCCGGGATTAAAGCCACCACTGGTGCCTAGAGATGAAAGGCCTGCCCAACCCTGGGTGGAGGAATGCACTCAAGATCCCTTCCCCTCAAGGTGATCCAAATGGCTTTTGAAACATAAAAAGGCTGAGCTCCATCACGTATTTCTTAAAAGCTTTCATAAGTTTCTAATGTGGGCAGAATATTCATGTTTTTAGCTTTTCTCATACAGAGTTACTAGATGCTCTCTTCCCAGGCGCGCACCACGTGGGGAACGCGACTTATCATGTCCTGCGTCCCAGGAGCTGTCTCCACGGGAGGCTGAGGTGGAAGCACCAAACCCAGAGAAGGATCTGAAAGGCTGGGTTGCTCAGGGCCGATCACTGGGCCCCACTTTATATGCTTTGAAATGGTTGTGCTTTAATTTAACTCTGTCCCTCCCCTCCGCGAACACGGTTTTCAGCTCAAGATTGGCAGTGTAATGGCAGAACTGAAATGTACAGGGATGAGTATTTAGGAAAACAATTATTTTTCACAGACTTGGGGACAGTGGACAGTCTACATTGGTAAATCTTTTAAATTGGGGGCATCTTAACTCAGACATTTCTTATACTACCAGATGTTTGGCCAGTGTCTCCCGAATAGAAACATCTGTTTCATGTGCAGCAATGAAAGAAACAGTTGTTTTTCTGCACTTGGGGCAGCCTCAATATCTCTGCCAGCGATTCCCTAAGCTGACTTTATGATGTGCTTCTCTGGACAGAGAACTTGAACCGTATTTAAAAGGCTGCCTAGGAAAAAAGTTGGCAAGTCCATTTGTACAGTTAGACTTAAGTGTTTTCAGACATGCTGGAAAGTCGTACAGAATTTGGATGTGCACGTTCAAATGCATCAGGAAACTTCAGTGTGTCTTCATGGCACTTTTATCAGTGTTGATATATAGTCATGTGCTGCTTAATGACATGGATACACTCTGAGAAATGCATCTTAGGTGATTTTGTTGTGCAAACATCACAGAGTGCACTTACCCAAACCTAGATGGCACAGCCTGCCCCACGCCTAGGCTAGATGGTATAGCCTATTGCTCTTGGGCTACAGACCTGTACAGCATGTGACTGTACTGAAAACTGTAGGCAGTTACAATGGTGAATATTTGCGTTTCTATTTGTGCTTAAACATTTGTGTATCTAAAGGTGCAATAAAAATACGGTAGTATAGTCTTATGGGATCACCATTGTGTATGCAGTTGTTGACTAAAACATTGCTATGCAACACATGGCTGTATTTGCAACATCTGAAAAAGGAATTGCTTTTATGTTTAGTATGAAACATGTAACAGAAAACAGTGGTATTAGTATTGTATATGGTGTGTGTATATATGTGTGTGTGTTAACCACAATTGCCTTTTCTCTGTAGTCACTGAAATTACAGGAAATTGCTGGGGGGCATTAATCTAAGAAACTCTGCACTCTCTTCTCCTTCCTATCATTACAGGGTAACCCAATTTCTTGACCTCTAATTATTCTTGCTTTAAGCTAGAAATTCTGGTGTTTTGTGATACATTCCTTTCCAATCTCTGAATGGTGGGAATTGAAAGTGCCACTTTCTGAAATGGCAGCTTTGATTTTGCAATTTTCCATTATATTTCTTTCCTTTTATTTCTCATAACAGTTACAGGCCTCTCGATCTGTTATTCTCAGGAAAATTCTATAAACCCACCTGGTTGTAGGTAGAATCTTACCAGAGAACATTTATCTTTATTTTTAATCTTTTCCCATGAAACACTGTTAATATTTTAAAGAAGGTGAACTTCATGACATTGTTTGTGGGCTGCTCATTTGTAATATGAACCCCCCTCCCCCGTCCTCATGTTCATTGTATTTTTGCCTTTGAGTCCCAAGTGCCATAAATGTGCTTTCATGGGGTTCTCTGTAGAAACCCAGCACTCAAAAGTGAGCTTCTGCATTTTATTACCTTTTGATAATGTCTTTCTGTGTTTTTATTAGCATCACTAAAAACACATTTAAGCCTGTTTAACAAGCCCCTGGTTTGTTGAACAGAAATGCAGAGGAAGTGGTATTTTTCTTCCCTAAAAGAGTCAAAAAATTAAAAACCATCTTTGGTATAGTTTTCACAAGGGGAGTGTGATTCGATACGGGTAAATAAGACAAGTAAGCCATATATCACCTTTTCATAGCTTTTCCTTTTTGTTTCTTACCGGTATATCATCCCACTGCTGACTCTTCACAAGTTCGTAAGAAGGTTCTGTTAAATCAAATTTGGGAACAGGGAATCCAGGGATAGCATTGTGCAGATGGAATCCAAATGTCACCAGCCAGCTGTTAACATCTAGGAGAAGAGTGTTCAAAATGAAAGGTGCTAGAGTTTATTTTGTGCTAATTCATTAATTTAAATTCTTACCTTAAAAAACCCCAATTTCACAAATAATAATCTCAAAAAGAGCACGTTTGCCTTCATCCTACAATTCAAAACCTACTCTCTATTTTTAGACCTGAGGACAATAACCTTCATAGCAGAACTATGGCAAATGCTACAAAAAATGCAGAGTAATAGACACACAGACCAGATGAGCTGTCATTCCTGCTAAGTCGCATCCTGTGCTGCTAATAGTGATAAAAGGGGTAATAACAACGCACAGCAGCATGAAAGAGACGCAGTTGTAGAAAACAAATGGAATTGGTTTTTGTAGTTAGTAAAGGCTGGTCTCAAATAGAAGTTGTGTGTTATTAGCTTTCAAAAGTGATTGCCCAAGGATATGTGGACTTCCACAACCCATTTTCTGTTAATAAAAACCCTAAATTGAGAGTATTAAAATCAACGGTTGATTCTTAATCAAAGATGAATGCTGAAAGCTGGCAAAACTGGCCAAGGGCACAGAAGTCCTGATTACCATCAGTTGTGACTTCAAAGGCTCACTGTGCACAGGTGGAGACAAACTTTTTGGGGAGCAAACCTGGAAACCTTTAAAATGGTATTTTAAAATAGCACCATGTGACTCCAAAAGCCATTAGGCTCAGAATAAGGCTTTTATTCTATTCTGGAGGTTATAATGTTACAGAACTACTCAGCAGGCTTGCAGCTTTATGAGTACAGTTGGGTGTAGATTATTTTATATATTAAGCACATTGCTGGCAAATTCGAAATTGCATTCCACCTAATATATTTTATGCTGTTCCATCTCTCTTTTGATGTTTTTCAGAAAATGCTGCTATGGCATTCCCTGCAGTCCGCGTTGCTAGGAGAGGATGAATTTCAGGAGCTGTGGGCTTTCCAGCCTTTCAGTCAGCCCCTGTCAACACCCCTTAAATAACCAGTGGTAAACTGCTTGTCAGGATGATGGAGAGCCACTGGTTTCCCATTTCCTTCTCTAGGGCACAAACTCTCACCTCATTGCCAGGCTGGCAGATCCTTTGTCCAGGCATCATATGGCTGCAAAACCAGTGATGGTCTCCTTCTTTTAAATGGGATGGTGGTAGTGGTGGTGGGGAGAGAGAAGTCCCAAGTTGTTCACATAGGATGGAAAGTGACACATTTTTCTTTGTGAGAGTGTAGACAAGATTGTGTGTGTAGGGGCAATCTTATATTTTGGGGAAAATTATTTCTCCCAAATGTCAGAGTACCGAGGGCAAAAATTCTCTTATGCTGAACATTGTCTGCATAACAGTGAAAATCAGAGGGTCTTAACTATAGAAAAGCACTGCCAAGATAATGGAATTTGAATGCAGATGTGTACTGCAAAACCCCAAATGACAATACCATAAGAGTGTGACCGAATAAGGATGCTGAAAGAAGGGACTTTCAGCTGGTTCACATGGAAGAGAAAGATGAAATGCTTTAGCCAGTCTGGAAAGGTAGGAAGCAGATGTGAAATGAACAGGGGCCGCGTGTTGAGAGCTGTTTTGAGAACCGAGGGAACAGACATCTCAGTATGCCTCAAATACTGACCTAGAAAAGAGGCAGCCTGAAGGAGCACCTAACAAGCCAAGAAAAACAAAACAAAAACCTTAAGCCAAACCAAACCAACGAACAACAACAACAAAAAAAACCAGAAAAGAAACTTCCTCCAAGAAACACGAATGCAGCGGAGAGGTTAAGTGTGGAGTGTAAATCGGGAACGGAAGGCGGAAGCAGGAGGATTCAGAATTCTTGGGAGCAGAGGCTGAGTAAAGGAGTCGGCTCACTAAAGACCCGGAGCTGGAGCAGTGCCCGGAACTGGAGCAGTGCCCGCAAGGACCTTAGGTCCGTTTTACATCCTGGTCGTTCTGTGGTGGCAGAAGTGGGATCTGACATTTTATATCTTGCAAAACTAAAACAGCAACATGCACTAAACTTGGAAAGATCTTAAACCTTACCTTGAAAATTACTCTGTATTGGTGGGAAGATTAGTGTGCCTATTAGTAGTGTCACCATGCAAGAGTTGCACTAAATGCCAATGAAGACACTGGTATAAGAAGACAGAAGAAGTGAGACCAGACACAGGCTCCATTGACTAAGAAACCGATGGGGAGAAACTGCTCCATATTGTCCTGAGGTGAGGGTGGTGAAGAGGGAATTAAACACCTCCCAGGGATGAAATGGTGTGTCACACTGTGTTGTGCTTCACACTGATTATCTCCATGAGAATTTTACACTTGCATTAAAAAAGCCCAACATTGCACATTTGTAAAGGTAGTTACTATTTGATGCAGAATTTCATGTATTCTTATATTTTATGCCATACGGTAGGCATTATTATCCACATTTCATTGTCTAGGAAACTGAAAGTCGTAAGCACTATGTGACTTGCCTGTACAGCCACACAGCTTGTAGGAAAGGAGCTGGGATTGGAACTCTAATTTGGGGACTCTGAATTCATGATGTTGTTTGCTCGTCTATGTCAATTCCCTTCTTTAAATGATTAGATTTCACGTCATTTCAAAAACTTGTGGCCCTGGGCATTGGCAGGCAGGATAGGAAGTGACTATGTCTCATTTTCCTTTTGTGGTTTCTCTATGGTTCCACAGAGAAATAAATACACTTATAAGGTGAGGCATTTGATTTGATTTTGCATGAGCCAACTATAAAGTTTAACAAAAAAAAGCAATTCCAGGTATTTTGTGTATTAATCTAATGATTACAGTAATTCAGCACTTGGAAAGGAAAAACACACACTTACCTGTGATGTAGTCTTTCACATCATGGATTTTGCTTGCAGGGTTGTTATTTCTAAACATGTACAGGTTAAAAGGAGCTGGGTCTTTCCCAATTCTTTTCCATATTTCTATGTCAGGTGTTGTCCATCTCCCTGCCAAAATGTCATAATCTCTTTCTCCAAAGTGGATTAATTTGGTGAGTGGGTCATACAAGCCACCATGAAATCCAATTACCAGCTGAAAGTCAATATTGGAATCAAAATAGATTTCACCGTATGCAGTGTACTGAATCTGTTTCAGCATAAGCCCATTGCTACTGAAAACAGCCAGTGGTGTCCCTGTGTTATCCGATGCAATGTAGAATTCATCCCCACTGCTGATTTCCATGGCAAAAAGATGTCCTTGGAGATCATAATAAAGGGAGGTAATTTCTGAACTTGAATGGTTGTAGACATGAGTAATCCTAGTGGGATAAGTTAGGTCAGCATAAAAAAACTGCAGGTGCTGTCCCAGGCTGGTTTTGCTAGAAACGCGCCTTCCCAGGCCATCATAACGATAGATCACTGTCCAGCCACTGCCTTTGCTGTAAACTCGAGTTAGAAGCCCCTTGGAGCTATACTCAAAGATCTCTGTGCCTCTTTGACGTAGGAAACCATCTTCATCCAACCGATACTGAACATCACCCAGTCGAGTGATTCTGTCTCGCAGGTCGTAGCGAAGAGGTGTCAAGCGTGCACTGTTACTTGGGTTCAGTAAATGGAGGTTTCCATTCAGGTCATAGTTGTACCGCCACATGATCTTTTCATTTAGGTAAACTGTCTGGAGCTGCCCATCAACATCATATTCGTAAGCATATTTGGTAGTGTTGGCAAAAGGCCCTATTTTAATCTCTCTCTTGGTTACCCGACCCATGTTATCATATTGAATTGTAATCCAGTACATGAGAGACCTGAATATCTCATATTGAATTTCCTTGATGCGGCCGTGAGGATCAAAGTGCTTCGTATAAGTCATTACAGCTGTGGAAATGATCTGGTTAATATCATAATATATAACTCCAAATTTTCCAAACTGCTCAACTTTGCCAGAAATGTCATCAAACTGGTAGAGATCAATGGGCAGCGGAGTTTCATTGATGACACCTTGCATGCTGGTCACTCGGAAGCTGTTGTCATAGCTGTAGTCAAATCTCGCATTTACCATCCCATCTTCACTAAAGCGGAAAATCTGTCTGTCAATCAGGGGGCCAATTTGTCTGTATCTAATGGTGCAAATAAAACCATCACTCTGGAGGTTTACTGTTTTTAGGACTCCTGCTGTTTCATCATAGGTAAAACTGACTCTCGTGCTATCATATAAAATTTCTGAGAGCCTGGTCTGCCTTCTGTATTTGAATAAGACCCTCCGACTTGTGCCCAAGAAAGCGGTTTGCAGGAGCAGCCCTTCCTCGTTGTAGTCTGTGATGATGGAGGCGTTGCTTTCCGGGGGATTGTATATGTTGCGGTAGTAGCCGATGGATCGGATGGTCTGCATGGTGTGGCGAGCCACGCTGGGCATGGTGATGGCAGACAGGCGGTCCCACATGTCATATTCGAAGATGTATTGCCGCTGGCTATGAAGCAGAAGAACCATGGACTGTAAAGAGAGAACATATTTGTTACCCGATGTTTGTGAATGGGGGAAGCAGAAAGCAGATTTAGTGACCACAAATGCACAGAAACATTCCATTTGAGAAAATGATTTTCATTTTAATTGAGTTATCCTTGACCTTATATGTTGTTAACGATTCCCTGCCTAATTTGCTTGGATGCTTAATTGTGAGGGATTCTGCAATGAGTGGCTCTCGATTCCTAACGTGCTGCCTGTCATGACTAGCATTCTGTTTGCAGGCGTTCACAGCCAGCCAGCAGACTGCCAATGGATTTGGATAAGTCGTAATACAAGCACGAGCAAAGTTGCTTTAAAGACAATATTTCAAGGAGAAAACAGCATATGGGAAATGCAATCTATCCATAATTAGCAACTGTTTAGTAACGTGGCTTCCCCCCTCATTTGATTGAAGGACTATTCAAATCACGTGTAAATATCCAGTGTATTTAGGGGAGGAGCAAAACATTCCCAATATAAAGAAGAGACATAAAATCAGCCAAAAATGGGTAATGCGTACATAAAGCATCAATGTCAACAAACACTGCTAAATTAATCATCACATGGTGAATGAGAGCTGCAAATGCCCTTAGTAGAAATATGGATTTGGATATTGGGGTTTTTTTTTTTTTGCAAATTGTTACAAAGCATCTGTACTGACAATAAAATCTACATTCTGATATTTCCTTTGTGGGTACCGAATCTGATTTGTATCTTACATGCTATAAAAATGGTTTCTGGACTACATACTGCTTTGGTGCTAAATTATGAAATGAATAAATATATAAATAAACATAAACACTGCCTGTTTCGTAAGTCATTGCAGAAAGACAAATGACAGTAATTTATTAGGCCAATCAGCACGAGAGAAGGTAGACCCAGGCTGGATAAGCAAAAGTCTACAGTGATATAGGGCACAGGCGGCTCTTCCTCTGAGGACGCTTCCCTCACCTCTGTTAGACCAAATGGAATGATGGTAGCACAGGGATGGTTAGGCTGGGAGCCCTCCTGAGACCGACTTCTTTGCAGGACTTAAGCTTCTGTAGAATCTTTTCTGTGGGCATATCCAGGGCAAGTTTTGCATGCAGGTTGTATAGTGAGTGTCCTGAGAGAGGTTCCTAATAGTTTGCATTCTTCCAAAGAAGGCTTGGACTATTGCTGAATTCACCAAGTTCTAGTACCTAGTTTTGCAATCATTTAAAATCATATTTGATGGTAGTTAGTAAATTATTACTTGTTTTGCTACGAATAAGTTTTGGCTTAGTGTGTCTATCTTAGCAAGGAAATGGAAATAGTTTGAGTGGGGCACGAAGGTGACCTTGGCCACTGCCTTTGTCATTTTGTCACAATAGCCCTTGTCAGTGATATGCTCCTGGCTCCCTTTAAACATTTCCTATCAATTTTTAGGGTCTGGGTATTTCTTTCTCTCTCTCTCTCTCTCTCCTCTCTCTCTCTCTCTCTCTCTCCTTTCTTTCTTTCTTTCTTTCTTTCTTTCTTTCTTTCTTTCTTTCTTTCTTTGAGACAGAGTCTCACTCCCTTGCCTGGGGCGAGTGCCATGGCGTCAGCCTAGCTCACAGCAACCTCAAACTCCTGGGCTCGAGCATGGGACTACAGGCATGCGCCACCATGCCCGGCTAATTTTTTCTATATATATTTTTAGCTGTCCAATTAATTTCTATTTTTTTTTGGTAGAGATGGGGTCTCGCTCTTGCTCAGGCTGGTCTCGAACTCCTGAGCTCAGAACGATCCGCCCGCCTCGGCCTCCCAGAGTGCTAGGATTACAGGCGTGAGCCACCGCGCCCGGGCCCCCCCCGTAATATATTTAAATTGGGAAAACTGCTCCAGAATGAAGCAGTGACCCTCTCCCACTTGGAGACATTGCCTTAGAGCTTGTTAGGTTGGAGGGTGAAATATTTGTTATGGGTTAAGACTTGTTCCAATGAAGGCATGTTTGTGGGGGCCTCACTCTGTGGCCTTTCAACAAATAACCCGCTCAATAACCATCTAGAGAGGGGGATGATTAGCATGGAGGGAGCTTGTCACCTAATAGGCACGGTCCATCATCTCAAAGGTGAGTCTCGTCCAAGGAGAGCAGACATGGTGAGTGTGCAAGGGGACAGGGTGGCCAGGAGGGTCCTGGCTGGGAGCACTGCAGAGCTGGGAGACAGCCTGAAGAGAGGTCGCATCCTACAGTGAGCTGTGGATCTGAAACAGGTTCTTAGGAAGAGCAGCTTGGGTCTAGGCCCCCTGCAATCAGATGGGATGGCTCAAGTGCGCGGGGTTGGGTTTGGACCAAGTTCCGCAGAGCACCTCTGCTGATGGACAAGATTGTGCGAGGTGAGCACAGCAATGATGTGGATGCGATTTATTTGGGTGACAGAAGTTACTCTGCCCGACTTGCGATGCACGGAGGGTGGAGGAGTAACTGTTAGGAGCGTGCGTCTGTGTAATTGGTGGTGGAGTGCTTTGAGGTGGGAGACGTATCAGAACTCAAAACCGAGTCATTTTCTAGTGTGAACGTTTGTCTCCAAGGCAAATGAAAGATCCTATGAATATGCTCTTTGGTGGATTATATTTTTTAAGAAAGGAATTACAGGGAGATTGACTTTCCTTTCTTGCTTTTCTTTCACGTTCATTCCCTCTGACCCCGGTCAATACCCCAAGCTGCACATCGTACGACTTAGCATTTTGCACGTGTGGAACTCTAAGTTTCCATTCTTACAATCGTGCGTAGTTCTTAAGGGAAATCGCCTAAGCTAAGATGCTCACTTTTACATGTAGAAGAAAGGAGAGATGCCACAGAGTACCTGAAAGTGTGGCTTTCTAAGAAAATAACCTCTTTTGGTTAATAATGCATAAATAGGATCTACATGCTTTTTATGATTATGTTGAAGCTCTGCCAGGAGCAACACAAAACTGACAGCTTTGACTGTGCTAATGTAAGGCTCTTTCATAAACCAAAGAGCTAGTGTGGAAATTATTTACAAGTGACTTACATGCTCAAGGTCCAATTTGCGAATGTTGTCAATGTATAAGCTTGGCAGGTGGACAGTGTTAGTACTTGTTTGTTTACAGCATAAATCACTTAAAAGGGTCTCAGTTAGTAGAACTTAACTAAGGAGAAACTACTTTGCTAATGCAGAAATTCATCACTGCTGTACCAGTGTGACTTCCCTATTGATACTTAGAATAATAAATGGAACTCAGTCATGTGCCATGATTTTTTCCTCCCATAGTGCTCTGGGTGACTGCTGAAAAATGCTAATCATCCCTTCCTTATTTTTAACCTTAGTGGGCACGCATACCTTTTCCAAGTATGTGTAACTCCATGTTTTACCATCAGCAAAGACCCGAGATACGATCCTCCCCTGTCCGTCATAATCCACTTTTTCGCTGGTGGTGCCCCGCTGGATGCTGGCAATTTGGCCTGTGGATGAGTAGGTGACGTTGACGGCCATCAGCTTGCTGCTCGGCAGCCAGAGAGTCGGGTGCCCAGATGTGTCATAGGCGATCCTCAGGAGAAATTTACGGTGGTCATCATAGATCTTTTCTGTCTTTGTTGTTCGATCAAAGTCAACTGAAAGGAGGTTTCTGCCATTAACCTGTTACAACACCAACAGGATGATAAAATAAATCATGCTATTCCAACACTAGTCACTTATTACTCTTCCGAGTCCCCGGTATTGTTTAAACACCATTTATGATGATTGATCTCTTTGTCAGTAAATTAATTTAGCAACTTCTTGGGTACAAGTGCAAGGCAGTAGATTAACTGCTCCTTTAAAAGGTTTTATTAAGCCGAAAGACAGCCTGGCATTTGTTCAAAACCTTTTCAATTAAATGTTGTAAACTAAAACAGTTGATAAGAAAATACCAACATGTATTTGCTTTAAAGTTTGTTCCAAAGATCTAAAGGTGATAAACGTGTAAATGACTCAAAGCTCCTCCCCCAATAAGACATTGGAACATAATTACTTAGTAAATTAATCATGGCTACATTAAATAAAACACAGTGGTAAATGTGACTCTAACCCTTTGAAGAGCAGTTAAGTAGAAGTTGGAACTCACATTACTGTAAATTATTAATGAGTTTAAATAGCAGCAGGTTACAAACACGATCATTGCTTTTGGCTCAGTGCTGAAATGCCACAATTTTTTAGAATGTTTTTTTCTCTTGATAAGATCTTATTAACTGGCAGGGACTTCAGTGTCCTTTACCACCACATATAGCCAGTCTGACTATTGTAGTTAATTTATAAATCCAGTGCCACGCTGTTGAACTAAGGTCTCTGTGTGGCTAGATGCCACGTCCAGGATCTTTGACGAAATCTGGCTGTTCCTCTGTGATCCAAGGCACACGCAAACCAGCATTCGTTATTGCAACAGAAATGTGGCCCCAGTTAGATTCTACTTTCCAAATGGGTCTACAGTGTTTGCAGATTGTGAACCTCTGAAAGACACAGAGCATGGCCTGTTCCTTCTTTGGTCTTCTACAGGACCTTTGTAGGGGTGGTGGCTTGTACATTCTAAAATGCTCATCAACTGTTTGGATTGTTAAAAATTAAATGGGAAAATCTTAATTTTACATAACCATGTCCTAGCCAGAACCTTCAAAATCGACAGCTTCAGCTGATCAATTTTATATATATGTATCTCTATATCTATACCACTCACATCTACATATGTATGTAAATATATGTATATGTACATATGTAATATGCATGTGTATCTGTGTAAAATGTGGGATAAAACTCATTTTTACATTCTATCATTGACATTAAACACGTCCCATGCAAAAATACTCCTTAAGCTTAAACTTCTCCAATTAGCTGTTCAAAGGGAGTACTGTGACATCCGCAGAGAGGTAACACTCTAAGCTAAAAAGAAGTGATACTGAGAGTGAAACACCCAGAAATGATTTATGAAAAATGAGAAAGGGCGGAGCCCTGGGTATAAATCAGGAGATCTTCCTTTTTCAGTCCTGTCCTTTCAGATCCAGCTGACATGGGAGAAACCCCACAGCACTGTACCATAGCAGATGCAGTGGGGCGAGGGCGTGTGTTGGGAAGGGCCGTAGGAGTCAAAAGGCCTGAACTCCACGGTAGGGCCTCGGAGCAACATGACTTCCAGCTTTCCACCTCTCTGATGCTGTTTTGCCAGCTGTAAATACAGAGGCTGGACTGGGTCCCTCAGGCTCTGTCTTTCCATGATTGCTGTTTGATGCTGACCAGCCAGTGGCCGGCTTTCTGAGCTTCCATTTTTCCCTATGGAAATGTCTGCGTAGTACTTGCTCCCCACCTCATATGAATTTCGTGAAACTTCACGAGTTTAGCTTTGCAGAATGCTTCGTGTTCCTTGGAAAGAAGCTACTAGCAAACGTTAGAAATCTATTTTTTAAAGTCTGTAGAAAGACTTGTTATCAAATTCACTCGATAACTGGCAGAGTCAAGTTCTTCAGCTTATATTTGCACTACATTTTTTGATGCCTTAAGAAGAGGTTTTGCACAATTCAAATGGTTTTCTTAGGTCTTGGGTTTCTCCAATTGTATTTTAACAGGAAAAAAGAAAAAAACCCTGAATATTTAGCTTTGCCTTCCTTTTTTCTTCCTTAGGTTATTCCAGGTTTCACATAACCATGAAAGACGACTATGTAGTTTCCACGGACAAAGCTGCCCACATCGTTGCCCCATCTGTCTTTCCCTTTGCATTCATTCCAATTTGCATTTCAGTTCCTTACTGTTTTCCTTTATCTCTGCTATATTTCTGGTTAGACTGTAAGAAATCTGGACTGCAGACCGGGTACTATCGGTTGCTGTGGGGAGCCCCGCCTTGTCGCTGCCGACACCTTGCTACCGCTGGCTTCTGATTTGCCTTTTGCTTTGTGAGTGTGGCTGCATGACATGGACACATCCAGATGAAAGTCAAATGCAGTCATTACTGTTGCCACTGTGTGAGTCGCATACCAACATGCCACCCTATGGAAGCATCTAGAAGCATTGTGTGACTAAACATCTGGGTAGAAGTTTATATTTTTCTTTTTATTCAGACAAACATTGTACACAATGCCTTTCTTACAGGCTCAGACTGAAGTGAGAAGGAAAGACGTAAGATGTGGCCATGTTCTTCCCGCAATTCCCAGCTCAAGGCGAGGCTTTAACTATTCCTACCATTTCCAGGCACCAGCCACTGTTATTCAATATGGAAAATTTCAAAGGCCACTCACAGATATCAAGTATTTTCTCCCTTCCAAACATGCCTGGGCTTTTCCCTCTGGGTATGGTAAACAGCACAGCAGTCAGGGAGCCTCCATTATGGGACGGGGTCCCGATTCACTACACCTTCATGAAGTCGGGGTGACTTTTCAATCTTTTTTTGTTTTTAACAGTTATAAAGCACCAGCATTACTCCATGCCCCAGTGGGCTTTTAATAACTGTTTTTAATCATTATAAAAATATCAAGTTAAATCAAATAGTTAATCTAAAGATGAAAAACTTTGTATCTCATCATTACTATACCTCCAGCTATATAAAAATGAATCCAAATGTTGTATATGGATAAGAGATCACCACGAATTCCTTTGTGATATACAGTATTTCTTTTAAGTAAGCATGGAAAATCTCCATTTTCTAAGATCATGTCCAGCATGATTATAGTTAATCACAACAGCCCTTTGATGCTGGAAGGGGACAGCTGTAATTTTCCCTCTGAAATGCTTGAAAAACTACACCATAGTGACATGCAATGATTTTCCCACGGAGAGGTGCCGGCACTCTTGGCTTATGCCTCACTTATCCGAGATGTCACGGAGGGAAGTGAGGAAGGGCTAGCTTGTTGCCCAGCACAGATGACGACAGTACGGGGGCTCCTTTGAGTCCCCGTTAGAGCATCAACTTACTACAGCTTGTGTTGTATCTCCGCCCCCGTTGGCAAATGCCAGCTGCCTTGTGCCATCCCACTCCAGGCCGTGCCGCTGCGACGAAAGTGAGAAATAGGCCACCACGCAAATGTGACTGGCATAATGAGATGGAAATGTGCTATTGCACTTATGTATGCCTTTAAACACACGTTTGGCTTTCACATTTTGAGAATTTCTTTTATAAATGATTTACTACAGTTTTTCCTCTAAGCCTCTGAATTCCAGGCAGCTCTAGGAGATGAGTTTTATTGTTAGAACACCATGACGATTTTTTGTAACTGATTGAAGGCTGGTTCTAAAGTCCAGCCCTGATAAAAAGCTGGGACTATTTACCAGACATTATAAGACAGAGACAAGCAACTTGCCATGTATGTATATCCTTTTTTTTTTTTTTTTTTTTTTAAATGTAGCTGCCAACTGGTAAGTTATGGAATTGTCTTGTCTTTACCCTGCTGTGCTGCCCCTCATCTCTGTGACGTCTTCACGTGCTTGTCACCTCCTGCTGCATCCGGGCCCTTCTCTGCCAATGCACTGCTTCATAGTTTCATATATAATTTTTCCTTTTCTACTCCCTGCCTTTTTAACTTTTTAATCTATTTTATATACACATACATAGTGTTATCTCTGTTTATTCTGTTATATCTAATGTTAAGTCTGTTTACAGCAGTCAGACATTTGCAAGGGTGTGCTATTCACAGAGTGCCTCTCTTCGGAAGATCCAGGTGCATTGAAATAGACTCCATATTGTAAGGTTGGCTTTCCTCATTCTTTCATTTATTGGATAAATATTTGAGTGTCCACCATGTGACAGGCTTACAGCTAAATCTAGGTCAATAACTTAAAAATGAAGAGAACTTTCTGCTGGGAAACAATGCGTGGTAGGAGAGGAGACGTTCTCTGTCTCCAGAAAGGGCGGAATGGGAGAGGGTGGCTCTCCGGCTGACCCTGCTGGCCTCGGTGAGCCCAGGTCTCCCTCCCTGCCCCTTCCCTGTTTTGGCAGACTCCAGGCTCAGTCCTTAAACCAGATTTTCATATCATCACTTTCTTCCCAGAATTTCTCTCTTAGAATCCACAGAGGAATGAAATTAGCAGTCAGAGCTGGCACATCCAATCTTATCTTGAAAGGAAGAAACCCTCCCTTGCGATCTTGGCATTGTCTCTGTGAGAGCAATCAAACATATCAGCTGGAAATCTCCTTTCAGGGGGACTGCACAGGCCATTTTAAATAGTTTATTTTCTGAAATGTCTCACTGAGGCATTGTGGTTCTGCCATTTAGAAAGAAACTAACACCTGTGCCTATGTGTTCTGGTCTCTTTCTCCCTTAAGAGTGAGGTATTTTCTTCATTTAGGATTAGGCCAAGAACCAGAGACTTGAGATTGGGTTTCCTCCCTTTTTCTCTACCCTGCCTAACTTCTTTTTATGTCTTGAAAGGCAGTGTTACAAGGAAAAACAGGATACGCTTATATATAACTTTTCTCAAAGAACAGCAGCCAATTTGTTACGTGGTCAGTTTCTGGACCAAGCGTTTCCCAATCTCCCCTGTCTCCACTGATACTCTCCCACCCGGCAAGCTGAACAGCTCTTTCCCAGCCGTTGCTGTGTGAGTGGAAATGCCCAGTGTTCCTGTACGTGGTTGCGAGGATCTGGGGAATGTATAACCACGCCTTGGATTTTCGAACTACTTTCACATCATCTCATTTGATTCTTGTAACAATTGCATGAAACAGAAGAGTATAGGGTAAATTTCATTGATCTGTGATACAGCTATATATATATATATATCTATATCATGTGATATTATATAGATAATACTATATTATCTATGTCACAATATAGATGTCATGATATAGATAAGGAAACTGAGATTCAGAGATGTTATGATTTTCCCATAGGTTTACTATTGGTAAAAAGTAGAGCCCGATCTAGAACACATAGTTTTAAAAATTCGAGGTCAGTGCTGTGTGTTCTATGGTATGCAGAGCGAAGAGCACAAATGTGAGCAGTATCGTTGTGTCTTTTGATGAAATCCCATGTCTGAGAAGCGGTGTGACGCTGAGTGTGAGTGTGTGTGCGTGTGTACACGCACACATCACTCCGGCTTCAGGGATTAGCCTGTGAACTAGCTTTCTGTGTCCCGCAGGCCCCGCAGCAGGGGCCCTGGGAAGCAGCGCAAGCAGAGGTGGCAAACGTGGCTGCAGGCAGTGGCAGCCTCCTCGGTTCAGCAGAGGAAAAGGCAGGAGCTGGAGTTCACTTTGGCGATAGACCATGACCGTGACCGTGACCCCAGGAAGGTGACCTGCAAGATGTTGGGAGCTTATTTTCTTGGCCATCGCTTTATTCACCCCAATCTCATTCTCCCGCTGGTGCCCTGCTGCCTTTTTTCTCAGCCCTCTTGCTAGCTGACCTCCTTCCATCCTCCCCAGCTGCAGCCTGCCAGACGGACCTGCATGGGACTGGAACCAGGGTGTCCTGCTCCCACAGCCTGCCATGGGGTGAGGGGGAGCACACAGCGTTGGCCCCAGAAGACCATATATTTAGAGTCCCAAACACCTGTCTTGCAACTGAAGTAGAATAAGAATATAACCTGTAAGTTAGACACAGTCTACGCTTGATCCACTGATTCCTTTTTTAACTTCGTTTCTCTAGCCAGAGACATTATTTAGTAGCTGTTTTCTTATCCGGAAGGATTGCCAAGGTTAATAATGTTGGCCTGTTAGGGTAATAATTTAATTGTTTTGGGTGCAGAAACATGGACATTGACAGTGAGCCCCATGTTTTGTTCTTTCTCCTTCATTTTTAGTAATTTTTTTTTAAATGGCAAGGGAAGTAATGTTGGGAAGATTATCTACACTTACCTGATGAACTAAAATTTGCTTACAAATAGAAAGAATGAATCAGGTTCAGTTTATAGTGGCTAAAGGTGGTTTTCTGCAACCTGTTTCAGTATTTAATCTACATTGTCTTTACCAAATAGCTATCATAAATCACAGCTTGCCTTCACATGCCGTGATATATCTGGCCCATAACGTGAGATGGAGTTAAAAAAACACATAACAAGGAATTGCAGAGAACATTTTGCAAAGCTCAATTACACTAGCGTAATCAGAAATATTGCATTTCTCATAAAAGTAATATAAATTGGAGTTTTCCATCAACAGAGAAGAGGCAGCAGTTAGGTTCTGAGGTTCATACTCTTTTATGTACCCAAACTGTAGTTTTAAAATACTGAAAATGCAAAGAAAGAATTCACCTTTCAATGGCCAGCCTATCTCTTTCAATACACATATTTACACTTATGGAAAACTTTCTATATTTAAACCAATTCTTATCCCATCTTCACATTAAGAAGCCATCAATCCTACCTGAATAGGCAAAGGAAAAGCATAAGATTATTAAGATAATATGAGTAAAATAAGAACCCTGGCTACTTAGGATTACACTATATGCAATTTCCTAATTTCCCAGGGAGAATTTATTTTTAATCATAGATATATCGAGGAAAACGTTTTCTCAGATGAGTGGCTTTTATCCCAAGCAATCTTAACGGAGTGATGGCTGGCTGCCACTCAGGCTCTGCGGTAGGATGCTGACCCCGCTGGAGTGTGGCCCTCGCAGTGCAGGCAGGGGAGGGTGTGCGTACCATCTGCAGACACAGAGGGCTGCGGCCACCTGCTGCTGTCCCGCACTTACTTACCCTGAGCTTTCGACCGAAGACATTCACTTTCCCCTGGGCTTGCTCTTTTCGGAATCTCCATTCCACCAGATTTTGACCATTCTCACCAGGAAGAGTCATATTTCTTTTGGCAACTGTTGGATTAGCTGTGCCAGCCAGGATATGTGGCTCTGTCTGGTAATGCGAGTCCAGACCACTGGCGTAGATGATCCTAAGGGAGCCATCGTAACCGATCTGGTAGCTGTTTCTCAACTGATCTAAAAAACAAGAAGCAGAAAACGTGAACTCCTAGATATGGACTAAACACTTGGCTGGTTGTACAGTGAGACATGATATAAATTTCTAAAATGT
>RJWJ010023994.1:0-25288 GCA_004363605.1 Indri indri
GTCTGATGGCATCCTTTCCATAATTGTAAATCTCTGATGGATTAGTGAAAGCATTTATTAAATAATATGAACTGAATGTATGAGTGGAAAGTATCAAAAGATGTAAATAAACCAACTTGACCTTGAAGACTTACCTTGGAATAACGGGAACCCGATTCCACCCACTGACCTTCATCCCCCATAGTGTCCTCCTCTTCTGGGGCATGAACCGTCAGGAAGCAGAAGGATGTGTCCTGCCTGAGACTTCCCAGCCCCTGGAGTCATGTGATGCTCTCTTCGAATCATCCCCCACACCCAGAGGACTGGGTAGGTTGGGGCAGGCTTTTTGGCCCAATGAAGGACGCTTCTGTATATCCAGGGGCACAAGCAGGAAACCCAAGAGTCATTCTGAGCCCTCCTTCCCCATCCAGCCGTACATATCCAGGCCGTTACTGGTGACTTCACCTGGGCCCTTGCTTGGTGTGGACCCCGCCTACCCTGTGCCTTTGTTCTCCACTACTCCTCTCTCTTCCATCCCTACTTCCTGAGTTCCAGTCACATTGCTGTTCTTTCAGTTTCTTGAACATCCTGTGTGTATCACTTATCTATTGCTGTGTAAGCTCAAACTTAGTGGCCTAAATAACTACTGATTTGCTTGAGATTCTGAAGTTTGGCAGTGTGGGCTGGGATCATCCAGGTGGTTCTTCTGCACCATGCGGCCTTGATGGGCTCACTCTCGCACCGGCAGTCTGTTGGTGGGCTGGCTGGGGGGTTCTGGTCCCCATGGCCTTGCTCACATGCCTGGGGCAGCATCCAGGATGACCGAAGGCTGGATCTCTTTCACTCTGTGGTCTTTCCTCCTCAGCTGCTTCACAGCATGGTAGGCTCAGGATTCCAAGAGGGAGAAAGTGGAAGCAGCAAAGCCTCCTAAGGCCTAGCCTTGGATAGCGGGAGACATCACTTCTGTGTTCTGTTCTCAGAGAAAGTCATAAGATCAGCCCAGATTCAAGAGGAAGGGAAATAGTTCCCACCTTTTTATAGGAGGAGGGAAAAAGTCACAATGACAAGGAGCGCAGGGAGAATTGCTGCTGCTATCTTTGAAAACACCCCACCTCACCCTGCTCCCTCCTCCACAGGGTCATTGTGACTGTGCTGGCTGCCTCTGTGCTGGGGACCCTCACCTGCTTCCTCCACTCAGCTCAGCCTAGCCCGTCGGCCTGCGCCCTAGTGTCCCCTCTTCAGGGATGCTTTCTCTGCACCCATTGGCCACTGCCCCTTGTTAAGTGCTGCTTTTTCTAGCACTGTGCTGCCTTCCCTCACAGAAGGAGGTGCGTTTGTGCTGGTGCGTTTCTGCCTGGGATGCTTTGATGAGTGTGTTTCCCTCGTTAGATCATCAGCCTCGAGAGAGCAAGGACCTTGTCTGCTGACGCTCCTCATTTCACCCCCCTGCACAGGAAAGCAGGCCCTGAATGGATCATTTTTAGATGAATAAACAAATTAATGAGTGAATATCTGTTCCTGGAGTTACCGCACCTCCTGCCGGCCCACTGCTACTTGTGCACGGCCACCTGCCCACTTCCTTAGCAAGGGGCACCAAGAGCCCTGCTGCGGGTTCTGTGCCCCCAGTACTGGTCCCAGAGCTTGGCCGTGCCCGCCTCCTGGCCCACTCCAGCCCATCTGGGGGCCGACCCCCTCCCCTGCGTGAGGAGTGCAGCCTGGAATGCTTCTGCAGTGGGCCGGGTCCCTCTGGTCTTCCTCCACGGCACCCGAGAAGTGCCAATCACACTGCCATTCCCACCTTTCTATGAGTTTCCATCCACTGTCATTTTTTCCGGCCCCTCTAGGAACTCCCCATTTGGGCTGATAAATGCTGAGGTAGAGGACAGAGCCTCAGGACCCCTTCCTGGGAGTGGCTGCGCTCAGGACACCTGTAGCTGATTCTCATGTCCGACAGAAAGATGGACTGGATCACTGAGTTCATCTCGTGCTTCCAGACCTTTCGGGCAGACTCAAGGCTGAGGTGGAATACCCAGTCTTTCTGGAATACCCCTTGGTAGCAGCCTTACTGACCTGTAGTTTATTGCTAAAGCTCAAGGGCACTGTCTTTAATTTCTTTACCTCTGCTGTCTAGACCCAGCTGTTGAACTGCTGGCTGACCTCACATCAACTCGTTGTCACCTAGAGCCCTGCAGTGACCATTCCCAGACAACTCAGAGCAGAGCCATGGGCCTGGAGAATCACTGGACTGCCGGGCTCTTTGCACCTTCCCTCGTGGAGCCACCAAATGGCTTTGTGCAGCAGGAGGCTCTGACCTCTGACCCTGAGGGTGTCAGCAGTGCCCTGTAGGTCCACTGAGCTTCCTTGGGGAAGGGGCACACCCCATGCTCTATCCCCATGGGATCCTTCACTGTTCCCCTCCCTCACTCAGGTCACAGCGCAGGTCACAGGAGCCAGCTGGGCACCTGGAGGGAGGGATGGGCTGTAGCTGAGGAGGAGCCAAGGGACCCGTGGCCGTAGGTCAGCTCCCCTGGGATGAAGGGCTAGTGCCTGTGGGGCCCCCCAGGGAAGGGTGGGCCTGCTGCTCCAGCCTGTGGTCCAGGGGTTGGATCTGGCTCTCCGTTTGCTGACTGTGGGATTATGAACTGCTCATCCCACCTCTCTGACCCTGGGTCTCCTCATCTGCAAGGATTTAATGAGGTAGTTGGCTGTCATTGCTGGGCTGGCACTGGGGTCTGGAGCAGGCAGATGGGGGGCACTGGCCTGAGGGGTAGGGTCTATGGACATGGAGGCTGGGGGAGGGGAGGGGAGGGCAGAGGTACTTCTTATTTTCTGTCTAGCGTGCTATAGCTGACTGCTCACACTTAGGACTTTAAGTCCAGTCTGATCACTGGAGGTGATGGCTGAAGTGTAGACACAGGCTGGGGCAGGTGGGATGATAACCGCCAGGTACGCCGGCTGGTGGCGACGTATGTTAGGGTTCCTGGGCCAGCACTGACCCTGGCAACTCACTCTAGGTTTGCTGGGCCCACAGAAGGGTGCACCTTCCAGGTATTTAACAGTCCCGGAGTCCCTTGCCCTCCCAGACTCTGCAGGAAGAGCTGAGTGTGTCTAGGCTTGTGCCCACCGAGAGTGCCAGCTCTGCCAACACTGCAGAGCCTAGGACGGGAAGCCAGCATCTCTGCCATGCAGGACAGATGTACTGAGCTGCCTGCTGCCCTGCCTGGCAGCCACCTCCCTCCTCTCTCTTCCTTAGGACGCTCAGTGTCTGACACAGGGTCCGACCTGGCTCCTCCACCCTCCTGCCACTGCTAATGGCCACGTCCACTTGACCCCTCTCATGAGCTTGGCCGCCCCCTAGGTTTTGGGCCAACCCTGACCTTGGTCTGGCCTGCGTATGGAGAACTTGGCACCAGCTCAGCCTGGCTGTTCCCACCGGCCTGGCACCTCTTTTCTCATGAGCGGGTTTCAGGCTTTGCCGAGGTCCCTCAGGCATCTGCATCTGTGATCCTCACCAAGCCCTGCTCTGCTTCCATCCATCCTCCTGAGCTCTCCACACTGAAATTTTCCCCTTGAATCTTTTTTCCCTGTCCCTCTGTAGATTTATCTATTTATTTTTATAACAGCTTTGTTGAGATATTCACACACCGTTACAATTCACCCATTTACAATGTACAACTCAATGGTGCTTCAGTGTATTCAATGAGCTGTGCAAAGTTCGCCACAATCAATATTAGAATGTTTTCAGCGTCCTAAAAAGAAGACCCATAGCCATTGGTACTCACTCACTTTCCTCCACCCCCAGCCCCCACCCAAGCAACCATCAAGCTACTTTCTGCCAGGATAGATTTTTCTATCCTGGGCACTTCATATAAATGGAAACACACAATATGAGGCCCTTTGCGATGGGCTTCTTTGCTTACTGTGTTTTCCAGGTTTGTCTGTGTTGTAGCATGTAGTGGTATTTCATTTTTCTAATTGGCAAATAATATCCCATTGTATGGATATGCCACTTTTTGCTTCTCTATTCATCGGTTTTTGGACATTTGTCTAATTCAAGGTCATGAAAATTTACCCTTATATTTCTTTCCAAGAGTTTTATAGTTTTAGCTGTTACATTTAGGTCTTTGATCCATCAATTTAACTTTTATATATGGTGTAAGGTAGTTCATATTCATTATTTTGCATGTTGTCCCAACCCGATTTGTTGAAAAGACTGTTCTTTCTTCCATTCAATTGTCTTGACACCCCTGTTGAAATTGGCCATAAAAGTGAGAGTTTATTTCTGGACTCTCCATTCTGTTCCATGGATCTATGTGTCTGTCTTTATGCCAGTGCCACACCATCTTGATTATGGTGGCTCTGTATTGGGTTTTAAAATTGGTAGGTAAAGTTCTACAAGTTTTGTTCTTTGAAATATTGTTTTAGCTATTTGGGATCCCTTGTATTTCCATATGAATTTTAAGATCAGCTTGTTAATTTCTACAAAGAAGCCAGCTGGGATTTTGATAGGGATTGTGTTGAAACTATAGATCAGTTTGGGGAGTATTGCCATCTTAACAATATTAGTTCTTCCAATCCATGAACATGGGGCATCTTTTCATTCATTCCCTGGATCTTGCAACATCCCTGTGAAACTCTGTATCTTTGTATATTGCTCATTCCTTGAAATTCAGCCACCTCGTTTTATCCTGTCAGGCACAGGTTTCTTGTCCCTGTTCCCCACAGGCCTCTTGCCACATTTTGCATTTTGCCTCCCTGATGTGACGTCCTTCCACTGCCAGCAGCTGGATCTAGGTGTCAGGTCCTAGATCAGACAAGACTGGACCACCCACTGCCTACCGATCTCGTAGCTTACATGCTCCTCCTGGACGAAGCAAGCCAAGTGAGGGTTCTTGATAATGGGAGAATTTTACATTCATACCATTTCCCCTTGGGGTAGCCAAAGTTGAGAAATAGAAACAGAAGATCACACACACACACACACACACACGCACACACACACACACACACACACATGTTTTGCCACCAAATTCAATCAACAAAGATCCAGGGGAAGAGTGCAAACACTCAAGAGTGTCCCATTATCCTAATCGTGGAGGTTTCTGGGAGACTAAAGGATGAGCACACATTGTATCTGCCCACCTGGGCCAGCCCACCTGCACGCCGTCACTATGTTGAGCATAGAGCACCTTCACAGTGGAACAGGTTCACAGGTCCCTGAAACTTTTCTGTCATCTTCCTCTTTTCTCCACTGGTGCCAGGAAGCTCATTTCCACCAATTAGTCCTTTTTGACTAGAAATGCTTTTTTTTCCTGCCTGGACCAATGGAAGTTGGATGGTGCAGGCTTCCCCTTGCAGCAGGGCCCTTTGAGCCTGGATACTTTCCTTGCCCATGCAGAGGATGCTAAGCCCACATCACTGGGCTTTTGCATCCCTCACAGACACATCATTGCAGCCTTCCATCTGAGTGTTTTAGCAACAGCACGCGATGCCTGCTCATGATGCCTTCCAGAGGCTTGGCATCTGTGCCCTTTAGGACTCCAAAATAGAGCATATTAACAGTGCAGAACTAGACCATTGTACACACCTTGTGCTGACATGAAAAAAGAGGGTCTTCATATCAATTTTCCATTCTAGGTTGGCAGAGGACAGGTTCAGCCAGCCGGGAGAGAAAACATTTATGGATGCCAGTTGTGCACTATTAATAACTGGAGATAACTTATGTGCTGTTATGGACACCTTAGGTTTGTGGGCCCCTCTTTCGCAGAGCTTGATTTTATATCCTGAGATGCTATGTGTATAAGAATTCCCCCAAGCCTTCTTTTCTATGTTTTAGTCAGGTGAGGTTAGTCTATGCTGCAGTAACAAACCAACCTTGAAATCTCACTGGCTTTACATGTGAAAATGTATTTCCCACTCAATGCTAAGCCAGCTTAACCATTGCTTTCGGGCCTGGGAGAGGGGACAGGAACCTCTGGGAATTTCTCCATCAGGCTGATGAAGTCTTTGTACCTGCAGGTGTGGCTCTGTGGGGGCAGCATGGAAGTCCTTCCCTGCTCACGGGTGGCCCACATTGAGCGGAAGAAGAAGCCGTACAACAGCAACATTGGTTTCTACACCAAGAGGAATGCGCTCCGGGTTGCTGAGGTCTGGATGGACGATTACAAGTCTCACGTGTACATCGCGTGGAACCTGCCGCTGGAGGTAGAGATGGGCAGCCTCCCCCCACCCCAGAACAGTGATCCTTGCTGTTTGGCACGTCCCTATGTTTTAATAAGCTGATGGCTCTTCCCCAGAAATGTGCTCATACTTGGAAAATGACAAATGCATTTCAAGGGGGTTCACAGATGTCTAAGTGTCAGAATCCCTGCTTTATTCCAGAACTGGCACAATGGAAATCTCTAGATCCACTTATAAACATTAGGAAGGTCATACTATGTCAATCTCGGTCTTATGATGTTAATCTGGCCGCCCTGCTCCTGAGCACATATTATGTCCAGAAGATTTTTGCCCAAAGATTTGACATCAGACCCCTCATCCGCTGTCACCGTGTGCCCTCCCGTGGAGCTCCCGCTGCTCTGGGATGTCTGCCCCTTCTGTGTGCCAAGTCCCTCAGCCATCCAGGTCCCCTCCACGTGCTGTCAGAACATGCCCAGGAAAATTCCCACAGCCCCACGGGAGTGTCGCACCGTGGCCATGCACTGGCGTAATTGAGTTGCAGCTCTGTCACTTACTAGTTATGAGATCATGACCAACGCCACTCATCTTCTCTGTACAGTCATCTGTCAGCATCCGAAGGGGACTGGTTTCCAGGAGCCCTCTGAGAAATCAAAATCCGAGGACGCTCCAGTCCCTTACATGCATATAATCTACACACATTCTCCTGAATACTTTAAATCCTCTCTGGATTACTCCTAATACCTAATACAATGTAAATGCTGTGTAAATAGCTGTTATACTGTATTTTTATTTGTATTATTTTTTATTGTTGCATCGCTTTTGTTTTTTTTTTCCCCAAATATTTTCAATCTGCAGTTGGTCGAATCCACTGATGTGGAACCTGTGGATGCAGATGCTGATTGTAGCTTCTTTTCCTCAGCTATGAGTTGGGATAATAGCGGGCGCTCCTTCCTGGGGTGATTGTGAGAACTAATGAGCTAATACACGTAACGTGCTTAGAGCAGTGCCTGGCGCTGGGGCACTGCTTGACCTCCACAGCCCAGTGGTGCATCCTGCACCCTCAGACAGAGCTCAGTCTATCTCCTGAGTCAGCGCACCCTGTGGGTGTCTGAGCCGTGCCTGGGAGAGTCGCCTGGAATGACGCCCACTGAGCGATGGCAGCCTCTGCCTTTCAGGAGGCGAGAGCCTAGAACAGCAGAAACACAGTTGAATGTGTGCAAGGTCTGTGGGTGAAGATGATAAAAGTGAAGAATTTGTTCATTGTTGCTATGGTATTTGAGATATTTTAACACACCCTAAAGAATTGAAAACCCCCTTATAGCCACATAGCACTTTCTAGTTGTTACACTGTAAGTGCTTTTATCTATTGTTATTATATTAGGTATAAATAGGTAACATTTGTTGAGCACTTACTATGTCCTAGGTCCTTGATAAAAGTTCTTTGTTTGCAGCATCTCATTTGATTCTCAGAGCAACCTCATGACATAAGAACTTCAGCTTCCTCAGCTGTAAAACATGGATTGTTAATATTTGCCTATGAGGGCTCCTGTGAAGATAAGATGAAACTTAGAACAGAGCTTAGCAATTATTAAGTGCTCAATAAATGCTAGCTTGATAAGAACCTGTTCTGATGTTCATTTTGCCAATGAGGAGACTGAACTGTCATGAAGTTCAAGGGGACTTGTTTAAGGTCACATACATAGCACATGGGCAGGGATGTCAGCTCAGCTTTTCATGTGACCCTTCCCCGGCCCTGTGGTCAGGGGAATAGATAAGATGATTATTATTCTGTTTTGTAGAGAAGCAGTTGTGACTTGGCATGGTGAAGAACTCAAGTCTTTTGACTCTAGCCAACTGCTTCCTGCATTACTGCAGACAACCTCTGGTTCCAAATGCCAGCGGTAACTGGCCGTGCTTTGTAAAAATGACCATTTTCGTGAATGGTGCTAAGTATATGAAAACAACGCGTTAGATTTTGCTGCTCAGATTTGCCTATGAAGTGTAATAAGTTTGACATTTAAAGGGCTTTTTCTTTAAAATCACTGTTTGACAGCCAGAGCAACCTTAACGACGCACTCTGAAGTCTTCTCCCCGGCCCCCGAAACGCCGTTCGGCTGCCCATTGTCTAGAGCTGGCATCCCGTCCTGGCTCATGCACAGCCGTCTCGTGGCTGAGGCCCTGGAGTCGCATTTCAGATGCTGTATTTTCCCGTGTCAGCACACAGCAGCCATTACAGGTTCATTTCTGTAAAAGCAGAGTGAATTATTCATTAGAACATCATTACAAGCTTTGCAATGGAAAATTATTTTCACTTCTGCATATAATGAACTTTGGGAAGAGCCAACAAAGGGGGAAATTGCACGTGTCTGGGACAGAAAGGCAGGAGGGGGTGTAAGCATTGATTTTCTTGTCTTAATCAAATAATTTTTCTAATAATTGCTTCTGATAGTTGCTGGGGAAGTGTGAGAGAGAAGGCACTGAGAATGTAGGTCGTTGCTTTCAGAGTGTCCCAGGAACCCTGGCACACGGTAATGACAAGGGTAGGGGCTGGTCTGGGGCCTTCGTGCTGCACGTTCCTGACTGTGCTCAAGGAAGAGGCCTTGGTGGCCCACGTCTAGATGACTCAGGCCAGTCTCCTTAAACCGACCTTCCAAGGAAGCGTACAAGGCTTGACCTCTTCTCTCTGAAGTTTTCCCTGAAAGCAACTCCACCTGTGCCTCTCTCTGGCCCACGCTCCACAGCCACTGACACACTTTGCTTCTCTCTCCTTCCAGAATCCAGGAATTGACATAGGTGATGTCTCAGAGAGAAGAGCATTGAGGAAAAGTTTAAAGTGTAAGAACTTCCAGTGGTACCTGGACCACGTGTACCCGGAGATGAGAAGATACAACAATACCATCGCCTATGGGGAGGTAATTAAGACTGCGCATGCTCTCGGGTTAGACTGCTGTTCACTGTGCTGTGCATTGCTTTGCTGGGGGAAGACAGAGTCATTTGTTCATTCATTCATTCATTCATTCATTCAATGAGTGGTTTTGGGAGGTGCAGGCTCTGGCAGCAAGGCTCTCTCCAGCTATCAGTAGGAGGTGGGAACAAATGTAATAAATGTGACAAGGGGAACAGGGACAAAAGACTATGGCAGTCATCTTCTCTGCCCGAGCTGCGTAGAGGATGAAGAGCTCTGTTTGGAACATTTTGACTTTAAGGTCCTCTGGGACCTGCAAGTGGGACATTGGGCAGAAAGTTGGGTACACAGAGAGGCGGAGACTCAGTATCATGGGCTGGAGTCACTGTCAAAGAAGGAAACCTGGTCTTCTTGGGTTTCTATGATGAGATATCACCTTTCTAGACATTAAAGCAAATGGATTTCTCTCATTACAAATACCATAAATATGCATTTGAGAAAAAATTTGAAAACAATGATAATAACAGGGAACATTTATTGAGTGCTTTCAAAGTGCCAGGCACTGTTCTAAGTGCTTTTCACATACAAATTCATTTCACCCTCACCCAATGGGATAGTAGCATTATTTCCATTTTAGTGATAAGAAAGCTGAGACTTGGAGAAATTACCTGACTTACCTAAGGTCACAGCTTATAAGTCATGAAGCCAGGATTGGACATAGGCTTTCTGACACCAAAGATAATGTGCACATTTTGATGTGTGGTCTTCTTTACTGTGTGTATGTGTGTGTGTGCACACACGTATATGTTTTTACTAAAGCCACGCTGTCCACAATGCCTCATAATTTGAAATTTTACTCAATAGTATATGGACAATATCTTCCTGTGTCATTAAACATTTTTCTGCCACATTATTCATGGCTGCGTATGGTTTCACTTTTGTGGATTCTGTGCTTGCTTGAGAACATTGACATTTGCATTGTTTCCGTTTTTAAAATATCATAAGTGCCTTTGCTGAAGCATCCTCCTGTAGAAGCACTCATACATCTCCTGCATCTACCTCATTACCTCCTTGCAGCGCCTGTTTGGAGGTGGAGTCTGTGACACCAGTCGGGTGCTCTCGACCTAGCAGAGACACCCAGTGGCTCCACAGTTTGGGTTTCCTTCCCAGGGCTGCCTGGGACTCCCTCTGACTACCAGGTCAAGCTAAGAAGACTGCCTTTGACTTAGAGTGTTTACATTTTTCTGCAACTGCAGATTTTTCTTATTCTTTGCCTTACAGCTTTTATAGAAAGTAATAGAAAGTAAATCAACCACAGGTTAAATTGTCAGGGTGTGGAGTGTGGACCC
This sequence comes from Indri indri, assembly GCA_004363605.1. Classification (NCBI taxonomy): domain Eukaryota; kingdom Metazoa; phylum Chordata; class Mammalia; order Primates; family Indriidae; genus Indri; species Indri indri. The sequence goes on from RJWJ010023994.1 coordinate 10,414, forward strand.
TCCTGAGCTGGAGTCTGGAATGAGACACTTATTTCTTGCAGGGTCTGTGTGGCGGTTGGGGATGCCTGAAGGCTCTGGAGCCAGGATTCGAATCTTAGTGGGCTGTTAGCGGCTGTGTGGCTCCTCTCGGTTTCCATTCCCTCATCTGTAAAGTGGGAGGCATGAAAGTACCTACTCTGCAGGTTGTTGGGAGAATAGAGTCAGCTGTGATATGTAGAGTTCTTCACCCCACAGGCAACACAAAGTTGTTAGTAGGTCCTAACTGCCTTGTCTTTTCTTCTTCGAAATAAAAGCATGTAATTTTTTTGTTATCAAAGTAACATCAAATATAAAGGAGGCATCAAGAAATGATGGGCAATGAATGGATTATTTCTGAGACAATTGGTTAAATTGCCTAGCTCTTTGGAAAATAAATCAATTTAGATTCTTACAGCTCACTGTATACCAAAGTACATCTCAGATGGACTATAGAATTACGTGAAAGAAAAGAAATCATGAAAGAACCACATGCAAATAGAGATCAATCTCATCTCTGAATGGTGAAGTTCTTTCCAAGAATGCAAGCCAGGGAAGGAAACACGTAAAGGATCTGAACTCATAAATATTAAAATCATCTATACATCAGCTGAATAGAGAAATATATGCCAAACTAGAAATATATATGCCACAGGTACTATAGATGAATGGATAACACCATTAATATATAATGAGCTCTGCAAATTGAGATAAATAAACAATTTTATTTAAATAACAACATAAAACATCCCAAAAGAAAAACAAAGTATGAGGAAAGTTAACACTCGACAAAAATACAAATGGTTGAAAACACGTGAAAAATTTTAATTTATTTTATAATCGAAGAAATTAAAATAAATTTTAAATACATTGAGGTAGGTTTTTTTTTTCCTACCAAATGGACAAAAATTTATTTTTGGAATATATGTTGATTACTCTGCCGGCAAGGGCTTAGTAGTATGAAAAATCACATATCCTCCAGCGAAAGTGCAAATCGAAACAAGCTTTTTAAAAAGCAATTTGAACCACATGCATTAAAAAGCTTAATGATAGTCATATTTTCTTCTCCGCTCTTACCCCAAGAAAATAATCTGAAATAGGGACAAAGATTTGAGAGTAAAATTGTTCATCTCAGCGATTTGGGGGAACAAAAAATTTTTTAATTTAACTTGAAGATTAGTTAAATATATTCATGACTCGAAATATTTTGCAGCCATTACAGATGGTGTGCACAAAAGTTTAATGACCTGAGAAAAATATTGATGCTATAATGCTGAAGAGGAAAAAGTCAGTATGATAAAACTAGAGTAGCTGCTGTTTTAGATTAGAAGGAAGTAGAACAATAGCATGGCAAAATGGAGAAAACAGTTATAATTACCTTAGGTAGTGGGACTGCTAGCAGTTTTTGTGTGGGTACTTTGTCATCTTTTTCCAATTTTCACTAATAATATGTGATAATTTCATAATTAAAAAAATAGTTATTTGAAAAGAAAGATTAAAAATGGAAAAATGGTAGAAGGTGGTGAGCGTTGCTGCGCACAGCTCCACAGTCCGTGCACTGCACAACTCTAGGGGCTGCCATTGACATCAACCACAATATATTCCTGGATAATTGATATCCCTGGAACTATACAGTGGGGTGGCCTTGGAGGTAACATAGATATCATAGTCTGATTTTTTGGAGGAGGGAGGCCTTTTGTTTTTACAAATTTTCCTATATTTTTAAAATAATAAATTTAGCACATACGTTCTATAGGAAATATAAAGATGAAAACAGAACTTACTCTAAATCCCAATTCCCAGACAGAATCAATGTTAACATTTTAGGGCGTTTTGTTCTATTGCTCTTTCCCTACCTGCTGAGCTCACTGTGTACCAAAATGTATTTCAGATGGACTATAGCATTAAATGAAAGAAATCAAATTAATCACATTCAGCTTGGTAACAAAATCTGCCGTTATTTAGACAACTCTATTTTTAATGCCCTTTTCTACTGGATCTTTTCAACACACCCAGACCCCTGAGCTCTGAGAAGAGGAAGAAGACAGAGTGGATATCATACTATATCTATCTATAGTTTGGATGATTTGTTTTTCATTTACAATTCTGTTCATGAGTCTTTCCCTGGGCCAAGGACTATTTCTGGGTTTTATACTCCTTGCTGTTCCCTAATTTTTGGCTACTTTGTTGTTTGGCTTTTTAAAAAGCTTTCTAATCATGTGCATTGTATATATCTTGCTCTTAATTACATTATGGTTATTACCTCTAGTTAAAAAAATTTTAACATCTGAGCCTCCAAAACTAAGGGTCAAGTGATATGTATTGCAAGAATTTTCACACACTTTCTCCTGTCCTCTTCATCAGCTCTTCGGGTTTTGTTAATATTATCTGGGGTTTTAAACCCAAACATTATTAATACAGTCATCCTTCAATATCCATGGGGGATTGGTCTGGGACCCCCCATGCATACCTAACTCTGCAGATGCTCAAGTCCCATGTATAAAATGGTATAGTATTTGCATAGAATCTATGTACAACTTCCCGTATACTTTAAGTCACGTCTAGATTACTTATGATACCTAATGCAATATAAATGCTATGTAAATAGCTGTTGCACTCTATCGTTCAGGGAATAATGACAAGGAAAAAAGTCTGTGCATGTTCAATACAGAGGCAACCATCTTTTTTTTTTTTTTCAACTATTTTTAATTCAGGTTGGTTGAATCCATGGATGTGGAAGCCATAGATACAGAAGGTTGACTGTACTTTATTTACATTTTGTATCTTCTGTATGAATAACTTTTTAATCAAATTCAGTTTGATGACCAAATCTACCATGATTCAGACAACTCTGTTTTTAATCCTCATTCCCACTTAACTGTTTTAGCCACAGCCAATGCCAGCACAGGGGAGGGAAAACAGAGACCTCTGAGCAGGTGTCAGCCTGGCCCTTCCCCCTACGACAGTGTTGGTGCCCAGGCCCGCTTAGATAACAAGTCGCTTTCCCTTGATTTTTACATTTTTATTTATCCCTGTTAGCTGGAATGTCTTAAAATAATTTCTAAAGAATGATATGTGGATGCTTGACTCTTACATGTATGAAGTGTTGTCTCTCCACTTGCAAAAGCACTTCATGGTGCTCTAAAACACTGGGCCACCAACATTTTTGCACAAAATTCTGTGGCCAGCTCATACTTCCCTTGGTTTGAACTGCCCCTGGCCTCTAATGCACTTTTATTCGACTTTTTTTCCTTTCACCTGTATTTATATAAAATACCACACACACACAATGTATACAAAGCATACACATACAACATAATAATATAAACCAAAAATCCATGTTGCACCACCTGGGTGAAAAACAGAACTTTTCCAGCATTGAGTCCACATACCCTTTTGAACCCCTACTGCGGGAATCGCCTCCTCTCAGCAGTTGTCTCTGAACCCTCAGAAGTGAGGAAGAAGTCCTCCTTGCTGGTCCTGGCATATATCAGTCATTGCACTAGACTATGGACCACTTCAGGGCAGGGACAATGTTGTTTAAAACATCTTCATGTTCATTAAACTTAGCACAGTGCCAGACACTTACCAGGCCTTCAATAAATATTTGCTAAATTACTGAGTGATAGATTTGATTGCATAAACATTAGAAACAAAATTTAAAATCCTAGCAGTCTGAAACCATGTGGAACAAATATGCCCTGAAAACATTAATGTCCTTAGTATGTAAAGAGCTCTTGCAAATCTGTAATGAAACCATTTAAGATCCCAATGGGGAAATAAATAGACAATTCTCAAAAAGGAAAATGATTGCTAAACACAAAACATTTCAATTTACTATGAATAGTAAATTTATAAAAACAAGATACCTTTCTTCACCTCTCAAAACAATATTTTTAAATGGTGAAACTCAGGACCGATAAATAGATAAGTATTTGCACACCTTGTGAGCGGGAATATGAATTAGTTCAAAGTTCCCAGCTAGCAGTCAGGCAGCGTGTTTTAAGAACATTAAGGTGTTCATACGCTTTGATACCTTAATCCCAATTCTGGGATTCTATTAAGAAAATCTGCGATGTGAACAAAGCTTTATGCATAAACTTGCTCATTACAGCCCAAATTAAACAAAGCTAAAATGTCCAAAGATTGGAGGGAAAATTAACTGATTGTGCATGAAAGGATTGTGAACAATTGTTATTTTCTTCTGTATTTTCCAAAATGTCTCAGTGAGATGGTGTTATTTTTATAATCTTAAAAAAGATTCGAAATCATTAGAAATCTGCTCAGTCATCTGAGACTAGACACAATATGGGTACAGAATGAACAGTGTCCCTGTGCCACTCTTTCTGACTTATCCGTAGTTAATGTGGTTTCTATGGAGAATATAATCTGGAGGGGAATGAATATATATGGAAAGACCAACGACATTGCCTTTTCCCCACCCATTGAGACCCTGGGGTGGTGGATACCAATACAGAGTTATAACGTGCCTGAAGGCCAGATTAGATCTGCTCTCACACACTCCCAAGGAGACAAGCCTAGGTCCAGGGGTGTTGTCTCGGGGACCTATGTCTATTTCCAAACACCTGGGATGGTGCCCGATGCAGCATATGCATTCAGTGCAATGTTTTTTGAGTATATAAATAAAGTTGCTAGCGCTTTTCATGATGGTAAGGTTTCAGTTTGCTTTTCTGATTGCTGTTTTCCATGCCTCTATGCAAGTAATGATCTGAGGGGCTAACCCATGACTGACTCCCAGGTTAGTAAAACCAGTGTTGGTGCAGAGGCCCACTTAGGATTTGTTCATACGTCTCAGTCCACACCCTGACCCCCCTCTGAGATGACTTTAAACCTAAGATCTGGGTAATACATGTCGCTATGTCCAGAAGTTCCTTGTGATCTCTTTTGTGCTGTGATGGAGGCGCTGGGAGGGCGGGGGCCAGGCTGCCCAGGACACAGGCAGAGGGCTGGCGCCCATGCCGTCCACAGAGGATTTTTTCCTTCTTGATAAAGTGATCACAGACTTGAAGTGCCTTGTTCCTTGCTTGGAGGGGCCCGTGGCCTTCCCATCATGAACCAAGGCAGCGTGGAACAGGGGATGGGAGGTAGCACCTCCCGCAGAGGAGCTCTGACGGGTAATGTTTTGTCTGCTCCCACAGCTCCGCAACAACAAGGCAAAAGACGTCTGCCTGGACCAGGGCCCGCTGGAGAACCACACAGCAATACTGTACCCATGCCACGGCTGGGGACCACAGGTAGGAGCTTACCTCTGACCACCACAGGCCCACAGGGGCCTTGTGGGACTTCTGGATGCTTCTGTTGCCCTCTGTTTTGGTAATTGTTATCTATTCTGAGAGTTTAAGGAGAAGGTGGGAGGCTTTCTGGTTGTTTCTTTAAAAACGCTGGGGAAAAGATTCATAAGTGGTTGCATCAGCACAGATACTAAGATTACGGATCAATGTGCATGTTTCATACTGGAAGGAAAAGGTAAGTAAGCCACAGAGTCATTTGCTAACACACATACACCTGCTTACAACCTCGAAGAGACAATTAGCAGCTTCCCTCCCGAGAACCGGATTGACACATCTGTCATGAAAGAGCATGTGTTTGGTGGTGAGTGTCACAGGGACCATTAGGGCTGGTACGAGAACAGAGTGCGACAGGGAAGGAGGAAAGTGTTTGCAGGGGCGTCTCCAAGAACACACCAGACAGCTTGCAAAGGGTAAGGCGATTCACAAACCCCTGGAAACAGAGGCCTGATAAATGAATTGCCGTTGACGGTTTTGTGCTAGCCGGCGATGCGTGTGCATGAGTGTGCATTTGTGTGTGCGTACACAAGAAGCTTAGCGGAAACTCTCTAAGATGGAGAGAAAACACACCCCAAAATGTCACTAGATTTGACATTCATAGAAATTTAAAACATTGTGTCAACCAATCGTAACAAAAGGCAAACATTTATATTCCAATTCCAAATGCAATCCATTTAAATCAAGGTTATTTAGGGATCCTCACGACTGCCCAAAAGTGCCTGTGGGGAGTGAGAGAATGGCTGGGATGCCTAGACCAGAGAATCGAATGCGGGTCTGTATCCATCCATTCATTCATTCTCTGAACACATACCTCCTGATCGCCTGCTGTGGGTGCGAGTCACAACTGTACACAGGCAGTTGAGAAGATCCAGTCCCTGCTCCCAGTGGTTTACCCTTGCAGGGGAGAGACGGGCAGAGAGGCAGGAAACCTCCCGCATCACAAGTGTGGCTTAGGCTGCAGGAGGGAAGGGGGCTGCGAAAAGGCAGAAGAGAGATGGAGAGCAGATGCGGAAGGGCCTGACGCGGCTCTCACGCTGCGGTGTGCGGTAGAGTCACCTGCGAGACTCGGGAAAATGCCAGCTCCTGGGCCCACCCCCAGAGGTTTCGGGTCAGGAGATCTGGGCTGGGGCCTGAGATTTTGCATTTCTAACAAAAAAATCAGGGGGTGCTGATGCTGCTGGTCGGAGGGTGCTGGGGAGCCACCGAAGGCTTCATCTTCGGGGATGATAAGTTTAGACTGGGTACGGCCAGCCCCAGAGGGGACTGTCTAAGAGGCTGCATCTTGAAGGAGACCAAGTGAAAAGCCAGCAGTCCACCCCAGCTAGTCTCCCACCGAGATGGCTTGGAGAGGGAGTGGGGATGGTGGTTTTGGGCCAGGAGGACCCGAAGGCAGGGCCCCACACGCTGCCCGCACGGTCTTCCTAGGACGCCCATAGCCTCCGGCCTGGGCAGCAAGACCCTGGACTCTGGACCTGGGACAGCTCCTCTCCCGAGCTGCAGGGCTCTGCCTAACCATCCTTTTGGGAATTCCAGGAGTCACTTTTAGAAGAACACTTGACTCCCAGGCTACTTTGTCCAGCCTTCTGAATAAGTATTAATAACATTTGAACTGAGTACTTACGAATGGTGACCATAGACAGAGATGATCCCGTTTAGACACTGGCAAGATCCATAGTTGCCCCGAGGAAGCCAATGCCTCCTGTGCATGAGGAAGGGGGTAAAGATGGCCCAGGCACTGTCCCCTGGAGATGGGAGGGTTTCCCGCGTGGCTCTGAGCAGTGGGCTTTGCTCCGGGTGTTTCAGGGAAAGGCTCTCTAAGCCACCCAGGAAGTTCTAGGCCGATCCTGAGGCATAGGATGTTAGGGCAGTGTCATCTGCCTTCTGTGGGCCTGAGGTCACCTCCTCCCAGCACCCCCGCCCTCCCTGCCTGCTCTGACATCTCTAAGGCCCTGTGATGCCCACACCTCCACACACAGTCTGTGGCAGACCGCTGCGAACTTGGCCTTCCTTACTCTTCTGTCCAGAGCCTTTGTTCCTCTTTTGTCCCCTCCCTTGGGGCCCTGCCCAGTGGCCACCTGCTACACAGACCAAGCAGGAATGTGTGCATGGCCCATCCCCCAGACAACGTGGTCAGCACCGCGTGCACTCTGAGGATGGCCACCCACTCACTCCCTCCCCAGGCAAGAGCCAGGCACCAAGTTCCCTCTTCTGCTGGGCACTTAGTGGCATTTGCAGCACGGTACTGGTGACCTCAGTGGCATTTGCAGCACAGTACTGGGGCCTTGGTTGGGAAATAGCTGGAACGCATCTTTCCCCAATTCCACCTGCATGTGGAACTTTTCCAAATGAAAGCTCTGGCCATTTGGTTGCTTTTGGAACAACAAACAAAATTAGGCAGATCGTGGCTCCCCCCAACTCTAGGATGAACACCTGTAAGTGGGCCCTGGTGACTTTCCATCAGCGGATTTTTTAAAAGTCAATCTAGCATTGCTCTCTGTTCTGCCACGTGTCTGTGTTAGCAAGTGTCCTTGGCCTGGCTCTGCAGCTGCTGGGCTATTCCCCGCTCACTCATCAAGGCTTCGCTGCTGCCCAAACCTGCTCCCTCTGTGCACCGAGTCCCATCTCTGACCAGGCATCTCTTTAAATGGCATGTTAAGTGCCGTGGGCACACAGCCACTGAACAGAGCCCTGCAACCAGGCAACTCCCTGCAGAAGGAGTCGGTGTTCCACAGACATTGTTAGCTTAATTAATGTACTCTATGCTGTAATTTATTATCAAACAGCAATTAAGCAGAGATAAACTAGGCACTGAGGAGGGTAATTTCCTGTCTTGCAGCATGTGTTTGTCAACAAGATGGAAACGGTTCCTGGCCACTCAGAGAGCCTGCTCGCTCCAAAGTGTCCGTCCATCCGCGAGCTCACCATGAGCCTCGGTTTTTGTCTGGTTACTAATTTGGATTAGAAACACATCCGACTCTTTTGGGAGCCTAAGTTTTATTTAAAAATAGAATGTCAAGGATGCAGCAGCAGCCTTTGGTGTCAGCGTGAACCAGTGTGGAGAGAGAGGTCTTGTCTAAGGAGGCAGGACCACAGACCCCCACCAGGCGCCAGGCTGTTGCCTTCCTGGGCCCACGTGTGGGGAGGGTTCCCGAGCTGGAGCAGCCGTAGGAACACTTGACAGCTTTGCTGCCCAACGAGGGGACCAGCTTGCTCTGCCAGGCCCTCTTGCTGCGCCCCTCCAGCCAGCTGGTCACCCTTCCCCGGCCAGAGCTTCTGATTTCCTTCCAGAGACAGAGGTGCTGTCAGGAAGAGAGAAGGGGGTGATGGGAGTGATGGTAGGACTATGCCTAGGATCCCTGTAGCATTTCGGCAGTCCTTATCCCACCCCCCATGGGCCCTAACCCTGTTGTCTCAGGTCCCTGCCCCTGAGCTGCTGCAGGTGGTGGACTCTGAGCTCCGTGTTCCAGCCCCTGCCCGGGAACAGCACTGAGTGCCCTGGGCCGGGGCTGGGCTGACACAGGCAACGAAAGTGCTGATGGTAACACCCATATCTGTGTCAGTAATACATTTAATCCTCCCCACTACCCCGTCTGGTAAGCAGTGACACCTTCATTTTCTCATTTTATTAATGAGAAAATTGGGATTCAGGTGGGGCAGTGCCGGTTGTCAAATGCAAGTCCCGTGACGCTTAGTCCTGGATACTCTGCAGTGCCATCGTGAACTCCGGGGGGCATCTGCCATCTCCTTGAGCCCCCAGGTGTTCTCCAGCCCCAGCAGGGTGTGGTGGAAAGACCTGAAGCAAGCACGGAGGAGCAGATGTGAGAGCCGAGGTCAGAGGCAGGGCGCAGGAGCCACATGCAGGGGGACGATGACGCAGTTGGCTGAGGCAGGTGGCTCAGGGCATCCAAGAGGGACAGGGCGTGAGAGCCCTGAGTGCCATGATGGGGGGCTGGAGCATCCCGTCCAGCGTCCCAGGCGTGCTGCACAGATACTGTGGACCATCTGGGAACCTGTTACAACTGCCGCTCCCAGAGTCCAAGCCCAGACTTCCTGCCGGTGGGGCCTGGGCCTCTGTGTGCCCACAGACACCCGCAGGTGCCTTTCCTTGGCAGTCGGTGTCCAAGTATTGAGCATCTAATCTGACAAGGCTTTGTGTTAGACCCTAGAGGTAGTGGTCGCATGTCCCTGTTTGCCGAGGACAGGCACAGTGTGGACCTAGTGCCCAGCTTAATTTTTTTAAATTTCTAATGCTGTGTCAGTTCTCGTTTTTTTTTTTTTAAGATAAAATTTATTCTTTATAATGTATAGTTTTGCAAGTTTTGTCAAACACATATGACCAAGTAATCACCCACAGTCAAGGTACAGAGTGGCTCTGTCGCCCCGAATTCTCCTGACCCCCTTTGCAGCTCCCCCTCCCTCGGCCCCACATACTTAATACACATCAAATGTGAGTTCCGGCTTCACCGGCGGTGCTCATGGCAGTCGCCTGTGCACCTGCACATGCATGTGCAAACGAACATGTCCCCACGGATTCTGCTGAGGTTCCCAGCCCCCCTCAGCCCACGCCATGGGCAGCGTATGACCAGCAAAGGGTCCCGAGTGAAGCGCCCTGCACATTTCAGTGAGCACTGTTTGAAACAGCTGCTCGCTGTGAGGGGACGTTGTTAAAGCAAGGTGTGCACCACGGAAAGGAATCGAAGGCGTCCGTCCCTGCTGGGGGGCGTCCGGCTCTGTGCTGAGGGCCTGTCTGATTCAACAGGCTCAGGGGAGGGCATTAGCAACCTCTCCTCTGCTTGTCCTCCCCGTCTACACATTTGACTCCTCCTCTCCCTTCTTTTTCGGGAGGCCCTCATTCCTTCCCTCAGTGAATTCATCACCAGAATGACAGATGAGAATTCTTCTATCCCATAATTAAATTTAATCTGATCTTGGACTCATTCCCCGATGGCTTCAGCTTTTAAATGATACATCATCCAAACACCTTGTCATTGTGATGCATTATGCCAATAAGGCACTAGTGCCCCGCTGGATTAGCATATAGAAGGCACCCATCCTCCTCCTCCTCCTCGTCCTCCCCCTCCCCTCCCCCTCCTCCCCCTCCTCCTCCTCCCAAAACGCAGAAGTGAATGATGCCCGGCAGCCTTTTGGCTTCAGAGGACAGAGCCCTTGAGAGCACATTGAAGTTCTCACCCAAGAAAAGATGGCTTTCCTCCAGGAAACAGTTCTGTGGTTCTGGGAACAAGCCTCCTCCGTTTGGTAAGAAGCAAACCCAGCAACATCTATCCATCCATGGGAATCTGATTCCTGGAAAGCCCCATGAGTTCAAAGCTGGGAAACTTTAGAGCTTATGGGGAAACAGAGTTGGGGGACTGAGGGCAGGTGCTTTTAATGCTGACAAAACTTACCACACATGCGTAAAGAAGCTGAGACAGAAAGCAGGAGAGAACATGCTGACGGGGTTTTACACACCTAATATTCCACACTATGGAACTTTCCATACCGCCCATTTTCATTCTCCATTTTCAGTGTCTTATGCAGTATTTGTGAAAACCCTCCCCCTGCATCGCATGCGACTCTTACAGATTTACTTCACCTCCTTGCAGGCAGTGAGAATAGTTAAGAGCCTTTTTTTGCTGTTCCGTTGACTCATCTTGTCTCGAAAATGTTCAAAATCAAATATAGCACCTCTTGTATACTCCTGGATAGGGTTGGAACGCATTCTACTAAGCGAAGTATCCCAAGAATGGAAAAACAAGCACCGCATGTACTCACCATCAAATTGGTAGTGACTGAACATCACATAAGTGTACATATAAGAATAGCATCTATTGGATGTCGGGCAGGGAGGGAGGGGGAAGGGGGAGGGGCGAGGGGGAGGAGGGGACGGATATATGCATACACAAAGGGTGCAATGCGCACCCTCCGAGAGATGGACACGCTTGGGACTGGGACTTGGGGGGAAAGGGGGGCAAGGGCAACATACGTAACCTAAACATCTGTACCCCTATAAACAACAAACAATAAAAAAAAAAAAACATTTCTGATTTTATGGCTGTGGGTTGTCACTCCTGCCTCCTGGCGCTGCCGCCATCAGCCCGTGCGGGCACCCCTCGCACCCATCCTTTTCGCAGAGCGGGCAGGGCCACGTGCTTTCTGCTTGCCGAGGTTTCACGAGGTTTAGGGGACCCAGGCCCCCTTCTCTGCTGTCTGCTTTCCTTCTCTTTTCTATTTCCTACTCCTTGTGCCCTCTTTCTAGTCGTCCCTGGCAAGTGGCTCTTGTGGTCCACATACAGGGAGCAGAAATGCTCTACTTCCTAAGTGGTACCCAGAAGTAAAGGCACGCGGACAGGCTCACCTCCTGTGACTGCGCTGCTCTTTGTCGCGCTTCACAGATACGGCATCGTGTTTAGAAATTGGAGCTTGGTGGCAACTCCGCCTGGAGTGAGTCTGTCGCTGCCGTTTTTCCAACAGCGTATGCTCACTTCGTGTCTCTGTGCTGCATTTTGGTAATTCTCACAATATTTCAAACTTTTTTGTTATTACATTTACTATGTTGATCTGTGATCAGCGGTGTTTGATGGTACTATTGTAATTGTTTGGAGGCACCACGAACTGCGTCTAGATAGGATGGCAGACTTAATCAATCAGTGATGTGTGCTGACTGCCCCACCAACCAGCTGTTCCCTCATCTTTCTCCCTCTCCTTGGGGCTCTCTACTCACGGAGACACAGCAATATTGAAATTAGGGCAATTAATAATCCTATAAGCCTCTAAATGTTTAAGTGAAAGGAAGAGTCACACATCTTTTACTTGAAATCCAAAGCTAGAAATGATTGAGCTTAGTGAGAAAGGCATGTTGAAAGCCAAGATAGGCCAAAAGCGAGGCCTCTCGTGCCAATGCACAGCCACGTTGTGAATGCAAAGGAAAAGTTCTTGAAGGAAATGAAAAATGCTACTCCAGTGAACACACGAATGATGGAAAAAGCAAAACAGCCTCATTGCTGATATGGAGAAAGTTTTAGTGGTCTGGATAGAAGATCAAACTCACCACAATGTTCCCTTAAGCCAGAGCCTAACCCAGAGCAAGATCCTAACTCTCATCAATTCTGTGAAGCCTGAGGGAGGTGAGGAAGCTGCAGAAGAAAAGTTTGAAGCCAGCAAAGGTTGGTTCATGAGGTTTAAGGAAAGACACCGTCTCCATAACACAAAAGTGAAGGTGAAGCAGCAAGTGCTGATGGAGAAGCTGCCCCAGGTTATCCAGGAGGTCTAGCTAAGATTGTGCTGCATTCAACAACAGATTTTCAATGTAGATGAAACTGCCTTCTATTGGTAGAAGATGCCATCTAGAACTTTCATAGCGAGAGAGGAGAAGTCAATGCCCAGCTTCAAAGGTCAAAGGACAGGCTGACTCTCTTGTTAGTGGCTAATGCAGCTCGTGCCTTTAAGTTGAAGCCAATGCTCATTTACCATTCTGAAGATCCTAGGGCCCTTAAGAATTATGCTAAATCTACTCTGCCTGTGCTCTAGAAATGGAACAACAAGGCCTGGATGACAGCACATGTGTTTATAGCATGTTTGACTGAATATTTTAAGCCCACTGTTGAGACCTACTACTCAGAAAAAAAGGTTTCTTTCAAAATATGACTGACTCCTCATTGACGATGCACCTGGTCCCCCAAGAGCTCTGATGAAGATGTGTAAGGATGTAAATGTTGTTTCATGACTGCTAAGACAACATGCATTCTGCAGCCCATGGATCAAGGAGTAATTTTGACTTTTAAATCTTATTATTTAAGAAATACATTTTGTAAAGCTATAACTGCCACAGTTAGTGATTCCTTTGATGGATTTGAGCAAAGTTAATTGAAAACTTTCTGGAAAGGATTCACCATTATAGATGCCAGTAAGAACATTTGTGACATGGGAAGAGGTCAAAATATCAAAATAGGCATTTGAAAGAAGTTGATTCCAACCTTTGTGAATGACTTCAGTGGAGGAAGGAACTGCAGATGGGGTGGAAATAGCAAGAGAACTAGAATTAGAAGTGGAGCCCAAAGATGAGACTGAGTTGCTGAAATCTCATGATCAAACTTGAATGGATGAGGAATTGCTTCTTATGGATGAGGAAAGAAAGTGGTCTCTTAAAATGGCATCTACTCCTGTTGAAGATGCTGTGAACGTTGTTGAAAGGACAACACAGGATTTAGAATATTCCATATGCTTAGTGGATAAAGCAGTGACAGGGTTTGAGAGGATTGACTCTAATTTTGAAAGAAGTTCTACTGTGGGTAAAACACTATCAAACAGCATCGCATGCGACAGAGAAAAATTTAGTGGAAGGAAGAGTCAGTCAGTCGATGTGGCAAACTTCATTGTTGTCTTATATTAAGAAATTGCCACCGCCACCTCATCTTTCAACAGCCACCACCCTGTTCAGTCATCAGCCATCAACGTCTAGGCAAGACCCCCCACCAGCAAAAAGATTATGACTCGCTCAACACTCAGATGATTGTTAGCATTTTTTAGCAATAAGGTATTTTTAATTAAAGTATGCACATTTTTAAAAGACCCAATGCTATTGCACACTGAATGACTACAATATAGAATAAACATCACTTTTATGTACATGGGGAAACCATAAAATTCCTGTGACTCACTTTATTGCAATATTCATTTTATTGCAGTGATCTGAAACCAAACCCACTGTATCACTGAAGTGTGCCTGCGTTGGATTTTTCCTAACAAGGACTCGAGGTTAAGGAGGGATTATGTACTATTTCTTTCTTGCCAAAATGGATTGATGAGCTATTCTTTCCAGGAAAGCACAAGTACAATCATAAATTGTTTTCCAGTAGAGATTCTTAGTTAAAAGTTTTATATCTCCCTAGAAGGTTAGCTGATTTTTCTCCAGGCACAGAAAGTGATTCAGGCAGATTTTGTGTTCATGTTAGGTTTGGAATAAAGAACTCAGAACGAATGCTAGGGTGGTTCCCATATTGCCAGCTGAACCTTTCTACCTTGCCCAGAGATGTTACATTCAACAGCCAGTAAGTGAACATCACTGCTAATCCTTTTCTTTTTCACTAAAGGCACAAGAGCATTACAGAGAGTTTGGAAAATACAAATTTACATCATCCATAATCCTACCACCCTACAACAACTATTATCGTCACTGAGGCTTGCTGCCAGCCTTTTATTTTTCCAAAGAAATATGTTGATTTCTTAGGCTGTTTTCATATCCCTAAATTAATAGAGAAACAACATCGCTGCTTCTCAGGGACAAGAGGAGGGAAGGCGAAGCCTCGTGGTGAAAAGGGCTTTAATGCCTTGTGCAGCTCAGCGGAGCAAGCGCAAAACCTCACAAGAGCCTCACCCCCTGACCTTCTGGTTCAGAGAGTTTTGATTTCTCTTTGGAGCCATGGAATCTATTGAATGATTATTTTCAAAGACATTGCTTGTTTGGAATTGAGAGGTTTTGAGAACATAGCCAAGCAGAATGGAGGGTGGATCCCGGAGAGGTTAGGGCTGGTAGAGTTTGGGCCACTGGTACA
>RJWJ010023995.1:0-25258 GCA_004363605.1 Indri indri
GTGGCGTCAGCCTAGCTCACAGCAACCTCAAACTCCTGGGCTCGAGCGATCCTACTGTCTCAGCCTCCCGAGTAGCTGGGACTACAGGCATGTGCTACCATGCCCGGCTAATTTTTTCTATATATATTTTTAGCTGTCCAATTAATTTCTTTCTATTTTTGGTTGACGGGGTCTCGCTCTTGCTCAGGCTGGTCTCGAACTCCTGAGTTCAGAACTATCTGCCCGCCTCGGCCTCCCAGAGTGCTAGGATTACAGGCGTGAGCCACCGCGCCCGGCAAGACATGTTTTTTAAAAAAAACGATGCATAGTTATCTTTAGGCTCAAGAGAAGTAAAAAAATGTGAATAAGGTGTATATAGACTTTTCTGAGGGGTAAAAGGACGATTGTTGATTAAGTCATAGCCTAAATGAGTCTTCTTGCCATTAGGCTACAAAGGACACACATATTTTCCAAAACAGTTTGGAAAATATGACAAAGCCAAATCAAAAACCAAAGGACCTGGAATAATGAAAATGTACATCTGATGGCCTGCAAGAGCAGCAAGGCCTTTGGTAATACTGGTCAGAAGTTTTATTATACATAATCTCTACAACTGTGTCTAAGAATTAATACTTAATTTCTTTCTTCTTATGCTCATTTCTATAACTTTGGAAGAACTAATTTTTATCCTAGGTCCTTAGATAGCCGTAAAGGGGAATTGATTCTTCAACTAGGTGTGGGATGTATAATGTAATCAATGATTTTTTCCCCCCAAAAAAGTTTTCTGTCCCTTTGGGTATATAAACCAGTTTTCCCACTGCTGGTCATTGTCTTCTTAGCTGATAATTAATTCAGCTATACAAACAGATTTCTGAGAGGCTGAAGGTAACCAGTAACAGCGTAGTCATCTAATCACTCACTGAAAACAAATGAAAGATAATTCTCTTGCAAGTACTTGGGCCACAAAGTAGAAAGCAGTATTTGCTCATGCATTCCTAAATGATAGAGACATCATCACATACATAAAATAATACTTTAGACATTGCTTTACTACCCTACATGACATTTAACATCCAGATCATTTAACTTGTGTAGCAAATAACAAAAGGTCAGAGAATCATTCTAGATGCAGGTAGTGGAACACAATCTCCAAGTGGCAGAGGAAAAGGGATAACTTAGTTGCTTCAATTTAAAAATTCCTTGCTGGGCACAGTAGCTCATACCTGGAATCCCAGCACTTTCGCAGGCTGAGGTGGGAGGATCACTTGAGCCCAAGTGTTTTGAGGCTGCAGTGAGCTACGATTGCACCACTGCATTCCAGCCTGGGTGACCCTGTCTCTTAAAAAAAATTCTCACCTTGAATACCCTATCAAATAAAATAGCTGTTTATAATCAATAGTTCAATTCAAATTCATCAGCTGAGGAAATAGATTTTTCTAATTCTTAAACAAAAACAAACGGAAGAAGAGCTAACCCTTAAAAAGGGTCTTCTATGTAATAGGTATGTTCCAGGCATTCCCTATGAGGCAAGTATTATTGATATCCTTATTCCTGCTTGACAAAACTGAGATACAGATAGGTTAAGTAACTCGTCCACAGTCGCACAACTAGGGAGCAGTAGAGTGAGGATTTGAAGTGAGCAGTATGGCTCTATAGTCCATGTGCTTAACCACTTTGATCCACCTATTTCTCTGTGATTACAAAAATTTTTAAAAAAATCTTCTACAGTCTTAATAGGTTCAAACTGACAAACATTACTACCTATTTTGATTTATTCCTTTCTATGGTACAGAGTAGGGCGAGTTAGTCCATGTATTCCAATATTAAGCCAGTGGAAATTAAATAAGCCATGGTAAAATCTGCAGGACTTAGTAAATGATTGGATTGAGGGAGACGGAGAAAATAAATATGATACCCAAGTTTCCAGCTTGAGTGACTGTGTATGCAGAAGTGAGGTTTAAGATCAGGATGTCCTGAGGTAGGGATAAGGGAGGGGGAAGTCTTCCCTTTGCTGTCCCCCTGCACATTCTTTGGCTTTTAGGGCAGAGAAATCTCAGGACTGAACCGTTAGATCTCTTATCCACTTGAGCCTGTTTCCTATGTGAAGGCTGTTCCCCTCGCAGCCAAGTCATGACTCCTTATCTCCTTCTTCCAAGAAGTCACCAATATTCCCTTCAAACAGGATTTCTTTTAATGAAAAACTTATTTTTTAAAAAAGTACTGTTAAACTTGTATCAATACTGGACTCCATTTCAAAGGAAAAAAAAGAAAAAGAAAAACTGTATCCAGGAATAAACTCTGAAACGAGAACAGATGATTCTTGGGCATGGTTTAGCCCTTCAATAAAAAAAAAAAAAGCTATAATGAACACCATGCTAGTTTAATTTTTAATTAAAAAGATTTAACTTTACTTTTTTAAAGGGAAGATATAATACATGTATCTTGATACACTCTAGGATATTTAGCTATGAAGGTGAGCAGATGAGATACTCCACTTACCCATTCTTGGCAGAACAGTAGTCAAGCAGTGAGCCCCTAGCCCTCTCTGCTGCACAGGTAAAAAGACCACACTTTGCAGGTGAAAAGTAAAGCTTATGTGTGTATGTGCACACACACACACACACACACACACAATATAATTATCCACCTTTAGGAGTAAATCAAGTTACTGTCTTGTCAAGTTACTGACTCAAGAGTTTAACAGCACCCAAAGTACTTGGGTATATAAACCAAGGGAGTACTAATTAATTATATTAGTCTCTGACTGGACCAAGTCTACAAAGAGAAGCAGATTGTTAGGCTACAACAGGGATTACTAGCCTATGAGCTGCAGATTGCTAGGGAACCACTGAGTTAATTGCAAGGGATTCATACATCCATCTGTATCTCAAGCACTACTTCTGACCTTTTTGAAATTAAAAAGAAATTCTTTCACACTTGAAAAAGCTGACAACTTGATCACATAGTCAAGCAGCAGAGCCAGCAGTGACAATCCGAGTAAGGTAGAAAGCATCTCACCCAGGTTTACAGATTTGACTATTTCTTTCCCTAGGATAGGTATATTTCTACCAGACCATGCAATCAACTAATTTACCTTAATTTGAATCTCTTGCTCACCAAACAGCCTTCTAATTATAATTTGGCTTCCCATGCAGATAAACCTGAAGAAAAGAATATACTGGAAATGCTGACAGAAGCAGTACTTGACTCTCACAGTAAATTAATAATCTGGCATTCGGATTTATTCAGTCTCTGCAAACCTCACTAAACATGTATGATCTCAGTACTTGCCTTACTTTATGTGAGTCTACAGAAACAAAATTTCTGAGTTCTCAAAATTTCAGGCTTCAAACATTAGATTTCAATAACATACATTGTATCTTGTGGCATCTCATGGCATTACCATTCTTACCCCTAATCATCCCCTTTCAAATAGAGACTATGTATTATAATATCAAGAGTTTTACAGAGGCCGGGCACAGTGGCTCATGCCTGTAATCCTAGCACTCTGGGAGGCCGAGGCAGGAGGACTGCTTGAGCTCAGGAGTTCGAGACCAGCCTGAGCAACAGCGAGACCCCGTCTCTACTAAAAACAGAAAGAAATTAGCTGGACAACTAAAAATAGAAAAAATTAGCTGGGCATGGTGGCACGTGCCTGTAGTCCCAGCTACCCGGGAGGCTGAGGCAGAAGGATCGCTTGAGCCCAGGAGTTTGAGGTTCCTGTGAGCCAGGCTGACACCACGGCATTCTAGCCCAGGCAACAGAGTGAGACTCTGTCTCAAAAAAAAAAAAAAAAAAAAAAAAAAGTTTTACAGATATCCTAGATTAATATTCCAAAACAACCATCAAGTTTACAAAACAATAACAACAACAAAAAAAACCAGCACAAAAAATCCCCCTAGTGTTCTATCTACTTAAGTAGGGTGTGTCTAGCTCAGGGAGGGTAGAAGTTGTTCAGAGTAGTCAATGAGATAAAATAAGATACAAGACTGATAATCTGAATCCTAAATTATTTAATAAAGTTTTCCATTTTACTATATGCATATCTGAATTTAAGTTTCAAATATATCTTTTTATTCTACAAGGCAGTAATTTACTTTATTCTTTTTGGGCTAGAGTGCCATGGCGTCAACCTAATTTCTTTCTATTTTTAGTAGAGATGGGGGTCTCACTCTTGCTCATGCTGGTCTCGAACTCCTGAGCTCAAATGATCCTCCTGCTTCGGCCTCCCAGAGTGCTAGGATTACAGGCGTGAGCCACCACACCCAGCCTAGTTTATTCTTATTGCTGAAATTGCAAAAAAGATCTTCAAGGTTAGCTCGGAACAGTAATTTCCAGTAATGAAAATTTAATTAATTACTCTTAAGGAACATATTTTATTGTGCAAGCAAATAAGAAAAAGATGACTGTACCTGTGAGAAATAGCCAAAGAAATAGTTATTTCACAAAAAAGAAATTAAAGATTTTTGATTAAAGCAAAGCAATTTTAAAAAGAGTATTTTTGAGCTGGGTGAGGTGGCATATGCCTATAGCCCCAGCTACTCAGGAGGCTGAGGTGGGAGAATTGCATGAGCCTAGGAGTTCGAATCCAGCCTGGGCAACATAGGGAGAGATCCTGTCTTCAAATAAAAAAAAAAAAAAAAAAAAAGGTAGCATTTTTCACTGGCAAGGACAGAATTTTGCCAAGTGCAAGGAGCACCCAGATAAATGTGCATTCTTATATACTGTTGATGAGAGTAAAAAATGGTCCAAACTCTCTGCAAGTCAATTTAGCCGTATGTACCAAAATCCTTATATTGAACATACCCTTTTACCCAGGACGACCACTTAGAAGAATTTTAACCAAAAGAAAAACTACAACATACATCAAAGCACTGTTTTAAAAGATTGAAAAACTGTATATACTATATAACTGGCTATGAAAATGGAAATGCAGTACATTCAATAAAATCAGAAATTCATTTAGTGGCAGCCAAAAGGATGATGACATTTTAGGTGAAAGGAAAAATAAACCAGACCACAAATTGGTATGCACAGTATGATCTGATTTTTAGTTAAAATAAAAAAGCAGTAACATTCATTTAGTGATAACTATTTTCCAGGGAATGTGGAAAATATATTTTAAAAAGTTTGGAAGGACATATACCAAATGTTAACATCAAATAGCAATTTACTGGTGGCTACTTTTCATATTTTTGCTTACCTGTGTTATATGTCTTCTGTGAACATATCTTAAACATTTATAAAAATATGAACAGAAATCTATGTGCAAGGACCTATACTTGCGGGAAATGTGACTCTTTTCTGAGATCTACCTTACTCTGCTCTGCACTATAGAAATTTTTCTGTACCATCTTAATCCACCATTTGCAGACTGATATTTCATTCATCTCGGTGCTAAACAATATTTCCCATATAGTAAGTAAGCAACTGCTCATAACTAACTTACTGCCGAGGTAGAAATATAAAATATACAGAATAACTCTTAGGAGCCAAATTGTAAGCATTAACAATTAAGACTGGTATTGTGTAGTTTATTTTTAGTAATTGATCTTTTTTGTCTATCCTAGAGTGATAAAAGTATTCCACTGGGCTTTGGGTACTTACCCCACACCCAGCTCCAACTTATTTAAAAAACAGTAATAGCTAACATTATTGAGTACCAAAAAGGTGCCTGTTACGATTTTATACCAAATTCATTGCTAAAAATTTAAGATGGCTAATAAAGAGGCAAAGAGTATACAATAAAATCACATAAATAATCCGTACAAAAAGGAAGACATATGTTAACATAAATCACTGATACAGACACTTGATAGAGGATCAAATTTGAGTCTCATAGTCATAGCAGCAAGAGCAAAAGGGAAACAAGACAGGCACACAGTTCTCATTCTCAGAAAATAATATAATGTCTTTAGAACAAAGAGGATTTTTATTTGCTTTACATTAAAAGGCAATTCTTAAGTTAGCTTTGGCAGCGTATAAACAAAAATTAAGTTATATGGTCCCTGCACAAAATATATGTATGAATAATTTCCCATGCTAAGGATTTCAGAGTGCTCAAGTATCATCCCATAGGCAACTTCCTGGTTGTAAGGGGTAAGTGAGGAAATCAGGTTATCTGCTAAACAAAACTCTTGAATTTAAGACATTTCTGCCAATCATTGTCAAAAGAATAAACGATAGAGAGCATGACCAAATAATTTATTGTCCAAACTGAGATACATTTCACAGTGAAAGAGGATACTATTATTTTTGTTGGGCAACAGGTATAAACTGGTAGATGTGGTCACACTATTTATCTACTTGACAGCAAATGGTAAAGGTAGAAAGTAAAAGGAAGGAATGACTTATTTATTTCCTTCAGAAATCAAATGAAATGAACAGTTAACACTTACTGAAGTTGAAACAGGAAGTTTACCTTCCCTAAAGCTGATTTGTCCCAGCAAGAAAGGGTTAGTTTACTAAGCACACTAGGCTTTTACCTGCTGAAAGTATGGGACTAAGGTATGGATGAAAAGGTGAAAGCACCTGGCCACCTAAACTCAATTCAACTGTGCAGGTAGGTCTTCATGAACCTGAAGGTATAAATAAATCTGAGAAGGAACATTTTATACAACTAAGCAGATAAAATTTTTTGAAAGTCTAGATATTGGTAGGTGATTTTCTAATTTTTAAGATTAAGACTTGATGCTTGGTAATGCAGACTGGATTATTAGAAGAAGTGCAACTAAAAAAGAATTATACGACCACTAATTGCTAAGCACTAGTATTGACAGTAAATCATATCATCTAATACTGAACACATATTATTTTTTTTTTGATAGGGCTATGTTAATACACTACAGAGTACATGCTGTATGATTTCAGAAAAACTCTTGACTAAATATCCTACAGAAGATTTGGGAATGATGGTCAAACATACACGGGAAGATGCTGGCTAGCAAGACCAAATGTAAAAACTGTGAATATTACATATTAAAGCTCACAAATCTTGAAAATCTCATTTTAGTCTCACCCAAAGCCTGGATGCCTATATGCCTCATTACTACAAACAGCCATTAGTCAGCTGCTGTTAAGATAAAGAAAACGAATATAGGATAAATTTTATTTTAACCACCTGAGGATCATGAGATGATGTTCAATGGCCCATTTCTTTTTAAAACTAAATATCCCTAATTCAACCATTCCCTCTGTGGTATGATTTCTAGACTTTTGTCTAGCCATTCTGATGACCATTCCTCTAGAACAACTTTGCCAATTTTTCCTTTAAAAACTGGTTGCCTGTTTTAAATTGATGCAGTTGGACTGGCTAGCAATATAGTAAAAAGATATCTGCCCTACACAAAAAGCCAAGCTTATAATTCAATTAATTTTTAATTGTCATTTTGTTGTTTTATACTAAATTGATAGTCTTTTTCATGAACTGGGTCAAGTCTTCTTATCATTTTGTGTAGTTGATTTTTCCAAACTTAAATGCAGCTTATTATATTCTAGTTAATGTATTAACAACTTTTATTTTGAACCTCATGTCTTTTGTTTTGTTATGCCATTTGATATTGTTTTCTCCTAAATTAACAGCCCAGGGGAGAACTAAAAAACTATCTTATGATAATGAAAAGTTGCCGTAAAGTGTCAACTTTATTTAAAGGCAGAACTGAAGCCAACAGATAAAAGGGAATCAAGACTCTGGCTCACTAAAAAGAGAAAAATTTCTTTAGACAGAGTTGACTAACAATGGAATGGGCATGTACAGTGCAGATTCCTGACATCGGCAGCATTCTTCAGAAATCTGGTCAGGGAGTCAGATGAGATCACCTATGTATTAGTCAGGTTATGCTGTGATAATTAACCCCTAAAACTCCCTGGGTTAATACAAAGACTTTGTATCACCTGCACCACACATTTGTTATCACTCAGGTGACTCTCTAGTACAGAGGATAGTAAACTAGGGCCAGGGGCCCTAGTTTCTGTATGTCCCTTGCACTAAGAATGACTTTCATATTTTTTAAGAATTGAGAAAACAACATAAAAGAACCACAACACAAAGAATATGTGACAGAAATGGTATGTGGCCTGTAAAGCCTAAAATATTTACTATCTGCCTTCTATGTGATGACTCAGAGATTCAGGATGCCTCCAACGTGTGGCTTCTGGCCTTCTTTCTCTAAGTGGCTCTGCCATCTTAACACATAGCCTCTATGACAGTCTCTTCTGCTCACACTCTAGAATGACTCACGTAGCACTACCTAACTGCAATGGGGCTGCAAGGTGCATTCTTCCAGATGCCCAGGAAGCAGAAGAGTACTGAGTATGAGTAAGCATTGCAAGTCTCTACCACGACTTGTGTATTTCTCTTAGCCAAAGATTCTATGATTCTAAATATTTCAACTATAATTTTTCATTTTTAGCACAAATTTTAGTGAAATGGTTTCAATAAAATGGATTCAGAAAGAAACGTATAAAACATCACAGTTCATGGTGAAGTAAAAATGCTTTTATGTTTGGGTTAGAACTAAGACAAAAGAATCTAAATATCTCTAGCATGTTTATATTAAATTCTTTACACAGCCTTCAATTTTAGCCCACAATGTTCCTAATGAATCATAAAAACTTGAAATTTTAAACATTAAGTGATTTAAGACAGAAAAATCGATGGGTCTTGCAGAAAAATATGTACACGCACTGACTTTGTAAATAAAGATCATGTAATTTCTGTGTCATTGGTGCAAGGAAAATTGGGCATTTGGTCATTTCAAAATCTCAATCCTTCTTACAGAATTGATTTAGTAGGTAACGGAACAGATGCAAACTGAATTATACATGATGATAGTGAAATATTTTATAGTTTGTTCAACTATACCTACTGGGCACACTAAAAGACATAAATTAGAGTATCTCTTTTTCCTTTAATTTAGTAAGTGAATGTTTCATTACATAGTAAGAAGACTTTACTACTATGAAAAAGCTACAGTCAGATCCACATTTCCAGAAAGATAAATAACTCTATCAGGGCATGCTTCAAACATTCATGGGGACAGACAGATCCTTCAACCAACTAGTGTTACCACTAGAGATACCCAACTACTAAACAATTGTCTAATATATTACAAAGCAGATAGTAGATAGGCAGATCATAGTGTGGGAGACAGGGAAATGAGAGGGCTGCAGGGGGTTCAGCGAAGTATTTAACAATTGATCATGTAGTGATTAAGGCAAAGAAATCTAAGCTTAGTCAAGAGTTGATAGAAAAAAACCACAAAAATCAAAGAAATCAGAAGAAATGAAAGATGAACCTAGTGATTTTCTAACATCCCAAAACATTTCAAGGGAACAAAATAGCAATGTAGTATTAAGGAATAAAAGATGACAAGTAATATATGAAATTATGAACTCTAGTGATAAAGGTATCTTAATTCTAAGATTTCATTGAACAATTAAAACGTGAAAGTAGATTAAAAAGTAGTAATCTCTAAGTCTTGTTTAATTGTATTATGACTTTCAGAAAAAAATCCTTGAAGAAAAGTTCTGCTAAAAATGTCAATTAGTGGGCCACAGATATTATAGACAAAGAACTTTAAAAATTTGAGAATTATTAAAAACATGATTATCATTTTAAAGGTTAAAAAAATACATTTAGCCACCTTAAAAACAGAAAATACTGACCAAATCACCATGAAGTATAATCGGAGACCTGGTTTGATAAAAATAAGTTTCCCCATCTCCCTTGACAACTAATTCCAAGTTGACAACACTTACCACTGAAATGTTTGCCCCTGAATCTCCCCAAACTACATTTCAACCCCATTTTCTGTACTGAGTCTATAATAACGTATACATTATCAATAAATGGCCCAAGGGCTACAGCTCCAAAGACATTCAATAAAAAATTTTAACTGTTGGATTACTGGCCCTTCATTTCTTTAACTCCTATTCCAAGGTGAATATGACAATAACAATAAAAACTAACACTTAAGTGCTCTACGCCTGATGAGCTAAGCACATTTACATGCATTAAGTCATTTAACCCTCAAAATAACCATTGAGATAGGTATATATTTATCTCCATTTTACAGATGTGAGGAAAGGAAGGCAAGGAAGGTTTTATAAACTGCCAAATGCCTTAAAGCTACTAAATATAGGAGGTGGGATGTTAATCAAGTTATTCAAAGTTTAGACAGCTGTGCTGTCTAATAAGGTAGCTATTAATACTAGCTACATGTGGCTATTTAAATTAATATTATATAAAATTAAAAATTCAAATCTTCAGTTACACTAGACATATTTCAATTGCTCAGTAGCCATATGGTGGCTAGTGGCCACCACATAGAGCAATGCAGACAGGGAACATTTCCACCACTAGAAAATTCTATTACACAGTACTGACCTCTCTGCTTAGCCATGACATAATATACCTTATAAGTATGTGAAAACTAATGTATTCACATCAGTTGCTTCTGATGTGTGCCTATTTATAGAATTGGGATTACACTTGAATCAATTAATCTACAATTCAATATTTCCAAAATTTTATATTTTCCTCCCAACTCATTATCATTTATCATTATCCACCATATTGTTGTATCTCTTAAAATATGTACTTTTCTAGCACTGCGGACTCCATGCCTCAATATGAAGAATTATATAGGTCTAATATATTCTAAGATCCAATGTCAAAAAATTGTTTTGTGCATTACTTTGTACGTGGGCCCATGTATTTTATTCAATGAATACTGACAATACATACAGGCTTCTGTTATCTCTGTCTATTGAGTGCTCTGTTCCTCTACTTCTGGTAATAGTGTCACTCTTGTCCAACAGCCTTGCCTGGCACTTAACTTGCAATTCCAGCCTCAGGAAGGAGAGTCATGATCTACACATGAACTATACCACAGTTCAAGGTTGAGTATGTGACTTAAGCTGGGTCATTCAAAATGTGCCATAAGATCTTCCTTGCCACTGGCTCATTCCTATTGGGATCAAGACCCATAAGGACCAAGTAAGCCAGGATTCATAGCAACCATTTTTCCTGGCAACATGGATGAAGCTGTCTACAGGATACCTGCAGAAAAGAAATAAGAGTCAGATTATACTATTTGAGGTCTGGACCTAGCTGTCCCTTACCTTCTGGACCTAGCATTCATATGAGTTAGTAAATTCCCCTTTTGTTAAATTACTATGCTTTGGACTTCTATCACTTATAATTTAAAGAACAGGAGTACAATAATCAGAGATGAGGAGTTCTAAACCCCTTGGTACTATTTGGGAAGGAGAATAAAATACTAAACATATACTTATATGCTCTTCAATCTTTAAACAGTGGCACCTTTCCTACAAGTAAGGGTAAACATATTTCTAAAGGAGGCTAGAGCGGTATGATCTAGGTAATTAGGTACCTCTTAAAATTTTAAGATCTAGAGAACCCAAGTAGAAAAATTTTAATAGTTTTTTTTCCTCCCCATATGAATTCCAACAAGTGTTGCTTCAAAATGACAGTTTTGATTTTTGGCCTATTAAAGTCAGTTAATGATTCTGTCTCTCCAACTAAGATGGAACCTAAGTCTCTTAATCATCTTTTCACACCCAGTATTTAACAAAGAACCTGACATACAGCACATATGTAATAAATGATCACTCAATGAATTGCTCCTTCTGACCACAAATAACCAGTTTGATTTATTTTTTGATGTATGGTCTAGTGTTTTTTTTAAACTGCTTTGTTGAGATATAATTCACATACATACAATGGTATACTGTAGAATGGTATGAAAGCCATTCAATGGCTTTTAGTATATTCAGAGCAGTGTGACCCTCACATCAATTTTAGAACATTATTATCCCCAAAAAACAACCCCATTGCCTTCAGTCATCACACCCTAATCTGCTCTATTTCTCCAGTCCTAGGCAGCCACTAATTTACTTTGTGTCTCTATAGATTTGCCTATTTGGGACATTTCATATAACTGGAATCGTATAGCATGTGGTCCTTTGTGACTGTATTCTTTTACTTAGCATGTTTTCAAGGTTCATCCACGTTGTAACATGTATTGGTATTTGATTCCTTTTTATTGTCACATGATATTCCACTGCATGGATATACCACACTTTGTTCATCCATTCATCAGATGGTGGACATTCAGGTTGTTTCTACCTTTTCACTGTCATAAATAATGCTGTAATGAATATTCATGTACAAGCTTCGTGTGGACATAACATTTTCATTTCTCTTGGTTATATACCTACGGATGGAATTCCTGGATCATATGGTAACTTGTATCTAATCATTTAAGTGTTTAACCATTTGAGGAACAGCCAGACTTTTTCCAAAGTGGATGCACCACTTTACATTCTCACTGGTAGTACATGAGGATTCCAATTTGTCACTCTACATCCTGTCAATATTTATTATCTGATTTCTTGATTATAAACATTATAGTGGGTGTGAAGTGGTATCTCACTGTGGTTTTGATATGCATTTCCCTCATGGCTGATTATGTCTATTTGATTTTTAAATTTACTCTTGCATGTCACAGCAGAAGTGTGTCATCAACACAAAGGAGGAAGTTTGTCTGTTTGCTAAGTCTGAATGGACATGGACCACTTCATGTATTAGTTTGTGAGAGCTTCTGTAACAAAGCATGACAAACTGGTTGGCTTAAACAGAAAATTTATTGTCTCATAATTTTTGAGCTCAGAAATCCAAAATCTAGGTGTTGGCAGGGCTGGTTTCTTATGATGGTTGTGAGGGATCCGTTCCAGGCCTCTCTCCTTGGCTCGCAGATGGCCATTTTCATGTTCCCATGGCATTTTCTTTGTATAAATACCTGTCTCTACATTTCCCCTTTTTATAAGGACTCACCCCTGATCCACAGCCTGATGGGAATGCGAAACAGTGCAGCCATTTTGAAAAAGTTTGGCAGTTCCTCAAAAGGCTAAACATATTTACCATATAACCCAGCAATTTTACTCTAAGGTATATACCCAAGAGAAATGAAAACATACATCTACACAAAAACTTGTTGAAGAATGTTTATAGTGATGATATTCATAATAACCAAAAACTAGATAACCCAAATATCCATCAACTGAAGAATGGATAAAGAGAATGTGGTGTATCCATTCAATGGCATATTATTCAGCCACAAAAAGGAATAAAGTACTGATTTATATTATAACATGGATAAACCGTGAAAACATTAAGTGAAAGAAGACTATATATTGTATGATTCCATGTATATTAAAAGTCCAGAATAGGCAAATCCATAGAGACAAAAAGTAGATTAATGGATACCTAGGGCTGGGGAAGGGGAGAACATAGGAGGGGCTGTTAATGGGTATAAGATTTCTTTTTGAAGAGATGAAAATGTTCTAAAATTACATTATGGTGATGACTGCATAACTGTGTGAATATACTAAAACCCAACGAACTGTATATTTTAAATTGGATGAACTTTATGATATGTAAATTACTTTATTTTTTTTTACAAATAAGGTTTGCTGTCATTGCCCAGGCATGAGTGCAGTGGCACAATCATAGCTCACTATAACCGGACTCCTGGGCTCAAGCACTCTGCCCACCTCAGTCTCTCAAGTAGCTAGGACTACAGGCACACACCACCATGCCCAGCTCATTTTTTATTTTGTAGAGACAAGGTCTCTTTATGTTATGCAGGCTTGTCTTGATCTCCTGGCCTTGAGCGATCCTCCTGCTTTAGCCTCCCCAAAGTGCTGAGATTACAGGCATGGGCCACTGCACCCAGCATGGTATGTGAATTATATCTCAATAAAGCTGTTTAAAAAATCAGAGGAAGAAAATCAACACTGGCCAATGAATTTCAACATGACTCATATAAGTCAGGTTATATAAAAACTCTTTAAAAAAAACCCACATCACATCTTGAAATCTTCTTACAGAAATTTATAATGGTGCTTGATCAAGAGCATCTGATTAACCCATGTTCAAATGCCTGCTTATGGAAGCCAAGTCCATTCCTCATTACCTTTGGGATCATAATGAACCATATTCTGAAGCTCCTGAATCCCTGATTTCTGCAACTGCTGCACATCTTAATTCCTGCCTACTTCTTTCATGGTGAGGATTTGGAAACATTATCGCTAACCTAGATCTGTCAAAAATTTACACAAATCACTGCTATTCGGCTTTTGCCATAACATATTTACTGTGATCCTAGAAAGGACAAATAAAAAAGGAACTAAGTATTGTACTTCATTTCAGTATGAAATATACTGAATTTCCTCCCATTTGGCTGAACTTTAGTTCAGAAGAACTATTTCTTTTTTTTTTTTTTTTTTTGAGACAGAGTCTCACTCTCTTGCCCGGGGTGAGTGCCGTGGCGTCAGCCTAGCTCACAGCAACCTCAAACTCCTGGGCTCGAGCAATCCTACTGTCTCAGCCTCCCGAGTGGCTGGGACTACAGGCATGCACCACCATGCCCAGCTAATTTTTTCTATATATATTTTTAGCTGTCCAATTAATTTCTTTCTATTTTTGGTAGAGACGGGGTCTCGCTCTTGCTCAGGCTGGTCTCTAACTCCTGAGCTCAGGACGATCCGCCCACCTCGGCCTCCCAGAGTGCTAGGATTACAGGCGTGAGCCACCGCGTCCGGCCGGAAGAACTATTTCAAATATTAAAAAAATAAAAAATAAAAAAATATAATCTAGGTAATCAAGAAAACTATTCATAGAACAGATGTCAAGGAACATAAAAACAAACCAGCCATTAAAATGATCTACTTCACAAAATTTACTTCATTTAAAAAACATATCCTGGTTTACAAAATGAGTAAGAAATTATTTTTTAAAACAGTACTCCTTCAAGTCATTACAGTCATGAAGGCTAACCTCAACAGTACTGCCAAATAATGACCTGGGTTTTTTAAGGGCCAATATTTCTATCTACTTCCTTCAGGACACCCTTAATTAATATGCAGTCTAAATAAATAGGGCATTTTTGCCATGAAAAAGTAGCTAGTATGAGCAACCACACCGTCACTCTCAAGCTACTCACACTTAGAAATTCTAGAGCTATGACTGATTGACTTAGTCCATAGCATGAAGAATTTAAATTTTTTATTAGATCAAACCATCGAGTTAAGAGATACAGGTATGCTTTCATAATTATTACAGTGTTTATTCTCTTACTATTAAATCTCACAATGCTGAAAGCAAAATCCCTTGCATAGTAGATACAAAAAAAAAACCTCTCTTTACTAAATAAACTGAAATTATTTTTCAGTTATATCATGGACAATTTATGCTAACTTTTCAATTTTGCAATTAGACTCTGAATAGCTTAGGTTCGTTTAAAATATACTCACAAGCAGTAGCACCAACAAATGAGCCATCACTGTCATATAAAAACATACATTTGTTTTTAATTTAATACTAGTTAAAGAAAATCTAAAGCTTAATGAATCAGATAGTAAAAACATTTTCAAATCAGTTTAACAATCATTTTAGACACGTTTTACTCAATTCAAAAAGCTATATAACCAGAAGAATACCTCAAAGAACAACCACTCTAGGCATTTCATTTGAAGAGGTTCTCCTAGTACCTCACAAAGCAAAAGGACAAAACTATAAAGTACATACAACTTGGTTAAGGTGAGTGTGAAAGAAACATCAGTGCTCATATGCAAAAATTCAATGTGATTTATTTTTAATCTATACTCCATTATTTGGTAATATCTTAATTACTTGGCATAATCAAAGCATAAGTAAATTTTTTAGATGACTGTTGCACTCTTTTTTCTCATTACTCTTTTAAAAACAATATACAAGGCTGTACCACTGTAATATAATAAATCACTTTTGTGGGTTTTCTTTTTTTTCTTTTCTAAGTAGGTACGTCAACAATTTACTCCTACACTAACTGGCCCCAAATAGTGGTGGTTTTAAACTACTATAATCAATACTTTTTATAGTTCCATTTCCTTCTTTGAATTTAGCTGGCAGTTCTTAGTGTTAGCGCTCCTATAGTGGGCAACCTCTTCCACTTTCAATTTTTGTTTCTAATTTTCTAGTAGGAAGAACAGACGGTGTGCCCCAGTCGCCTATTAATCTAGTGCCATCACAGTGGCTAGATAAAAATTTTAATGATACATTGGCAGGGAATCACTATTCTGTCTATGTTTATTCTTAAACACAGTGACCAGTGAATAAATTAGAGATTACCTCAGTCATCTGTCTATAAATGAACTCTAAAATTTGTCCTACATGCCATAGTCACTTGTCCACCAGTAAGGGTCGATAGCTTGTTTCCTAACCTAAGTGACCCAATTGAGTCAATAGGAAAGGTCTTCTAAGTACTTAAGTAATTTCCTGCAGGCAACGGGTAATTTTAAGAACAACATTACAAAGTCTTGAAGAACAAAATACAGAGTTTAACTGCAGTATGCCTGAAAAGCTATCTATTATATTTTGAAATATTCCCCAATAAACTTTACTCCATTAAATTCTGGGGCTAAAGAAAGGCACATAATAGACCTGATCCCTAAAATGATTTGCACTTGGTACAGCATAAAGTTGGAGTTACCAACATTTACTATTATGGATTTAGAATACATAAATCCCATGTAATCCTTGGGACTTCATATATTAATATTTAATTAAAAAGAACACTCATTGAGACCTATTGCTCCTTTTTCTTAGTCCCATTTATCCTGTCCTATCTTCAAGCAAATTTGTCCAAAGATAAGGAGAAAAGGAGGACAAGCAGAAAGAGGAGAAAAAAGGGAGCAGAAGCTGTCAAATTTTATATTGAAATTTTGATTAAAATGGATCCCCACTAAGTCATGAGAAGAGGTATGTCTTTAAGATTGGAAATAATTTAATTAGTAGCTATTTCTGGAATCTTAGCGTGACTTTCACAAACAAGAACATCAATTATCCTTTATCTTGGTACCAGGATTTCTGTAAGCATTTTCACAAATGCCACATAAACCAAGAAGAAATGACAAGAGAAAAGTTAAGTCCTTTCTAAAATTACAGTATAGGTGTTAGATGTTCATAAAGTATGACCAGATATAAGCTGCATTTAACATTGTACTGTCACCTATTTATTATTGGTTCTTCATTTCAGTAGCAAGCTAAATGCAACAAAAATTTGTACAGCAGCTGTACAAAGTTCTCTAAGGCATAATATAATTTTCATATACCACAAATATTAGTTTGAATGCTAGACTCAAAAGACTCTTTATTCTTTTCTTGCTTTAATTTAATTTCAAAATCAGCATTCATTAAAAAGAAAACCAATACTCGCAAAAAACTATGGAATGTGTATGTTGGATGATATACCATGATACAATCTTTTGTGTAATGTAAAATGACAATCAGAAAATTTCATTCTAATTTATCTTATGGACTTAACAAAACTTCAGAGCTGGAAAAGACCCTCCAGATCATGAATATAAGATTTTAAACTTGGGTTTTACAAATATAAACTGTCATTTCAAAAATCATGATAAGTAGAAGTGACAATAACCTTTACGGAAAAACAGAAGTCCTCACGCCTGTAATCCTAGCACTTTGGGAGGCCGAGGCAGGAAAATCACTTGAGGTCAGGAGTTTGAGACCAGCCTGAGCAAGAGCGAGAGCAAGTCCCCATCTCTACCAAAAAAAAAAAAAGGAAAATTAGCCAGGTGCGGTAGTGCGCGCCTGTAGTTTCAGCTACTTGGGAAGCTGAGGCAGGAGGATCGCTTGAGCCTATGAGTGTGAGGTTGCAGAGAGCCATGATGACACCACTGCACATTATCCCAGGCAAAAGAGCAAGACCCTGTCTCCAAAAAAAAAAATAAAATCCAAAACAACCGCCCCCCAAATCCATTCATAACTAAAAAAGTCATGCATCTCTAGATCAAAGGCCATTCATAAGTAAAGTTAATGTCAAACTAACATACTCTTTTTTAAAACTGAGGTGAAAATGAAATACACACAATTAACCATTTTAAAGGCATAAATCAGTGGAGTATTTAGTGTACTCCTAATGTTGTGTAACTACCAGTTGTCTCTACACTTTTTCTTACTCCATAATATGCCCCACCATCCATTAAGGAATCACTCCCTCTTCTCCCACTCCCCGTCGTCCTGGTGAACTCTAACCTGTTCTGTCTCTGGATTCGCATATTCTGGATATATCACATAAAAGGAATCATATAATATGTGACCTTTGTAGACTAACATATTATTTAAAGAATTCTACTTCTAAATATCAATGACTTTGTATGTTGCAAATGCACACAAACATGTTCTAGGAAAGATTCACACTTAATTACGTCAAATTAATATAAAAACCTAGTTACCTGAAGTCAATCAATGGACTAGGAAAAACAGGTTAATCTCTAAAGTTTCAGTAAGAATGTTCAAAACTTACATAAAAAAAAGGAGGGATGATTTTAAAGAATCTTCCTACTTACTCTTTATATTACTGAGAATAGCAAGAAATCATCAAAAGTTTGACAGTATCCCAGCTGTGTTATGACTTACTTTTATATTAACAAAATTTCAAGAACTAGGAAAAGAATGAAGAAGAAATGAAGGACTAACAAATGGATTTTTGTGCACTATATTGCATGTTAGCAGGCATTTCTTACTTGAAGATTTAAAACTTATTCTCAAATAACTAAACAACAAAAACAGTACAGGTGGCCATTAAAAGAATGGAAAAATGAACTGTATATTTATATAATATCATTCTGTAATAAAAAAGGAACTATTCACACTTGCATCAAAATGGATAAATCTGAAACATGTTGAAAGAACCCTTATACAATAAGAGTATCTACTATAATATTTCATTTATATAAACCCTAGAACAAGCAAATATAATACATGGTGGAAGAGAATTAGAACTTTTGGTTGTTGCTTCTTGGGCTGTGGGAGTGGGGGCTGACCAGGAAAAGAAAATGAAGGGACTTTCTGGGGTGATGGTAATGTTTTATATCTTGATGGATGTATGGGTTACAGAGATGTATACAATTTGTGAAAAATGCATCAAATGGTACATTTATGATTTATACATTTTTCTTTATGCATATCTACATTTAAAAAACTAATCAAATACTGAATTCTAGTTAATAATATGCAATGCTGAAGTATTTAGGGTCAAGTATACCAATTCATGCAACTTAATTTGAAGTGCATCAAAAAATAAGATGGATTGATGGATATGGGATAAAGCAAAAGAGCAAATTTAATTGTAGAATTGAGTAATCTATCAAATTTTGTGAATGGTTGGAAAATTTCAAAATAAAAGAAAAATCAGACTCACAGCAGATCTCTCAACAGCAATCAAGATGTTAGATGACACTAGAGGCTGGGTGCAGTGACTCATGCCTACAATCCCTGCATTTTGGGAGGACAAGGTGGGAGGATCATTTGAGGCCAGGAGTTTGAGACCATGGCAAGACACTGCCCCTACAAAAAATGGAAAAATTAGCCAGGTGTGATGGTGCACACCTGACGTAGTCCTACCTACTCTGGAGGCTGAGGTGGGAGGATAGCTTTAGCCCAGGAGTTCAAGGTTGCATTGAGTGATAATGAGGCCACTGCACTCTAGCCCGGACAACAAAGCAAGAGTCTGTCTCTTAAAAAATAAATAAATAAATAGAACGTTAAGTTCAAAATCATTTTTGTTTTTGAAACAGAGTCTCACTCTGTTGCTTGGGTTAGAGTGCAGTGGCCTCATCATTGCTCACTGTAACCTCCAGTTCCTGGGCTCAAGTGATCCTCTCACTTCAGCCTCTGGAGTAGCTAGGACTACAGGCACCTGCCACCATGCCTGGCTAATTTTTTAAAACTTTTCGTGAAGATAGGGTCTTGCTATGTTGCCGAGGCTGGTCTCAAACTCCTGGCCCTCAAGTGATCCTCCTGCCTTGGCCTCCCAAAGTGCTGGGATTACAGGCATGAATGAGTCACCATGCCCAGCCCTGAAATTAGCATTCTATGCTATCAATCAGGTCTGTTGTCAGAATAAAGACGTCAGGTATGTAATGTCTCAGAAGGTTTACTTCTTAAGCAACCTTTCTTAGGAAAACATCTCAGACTATTACCTAGCAAAATGAGTGTAAAAAATGAGAAAGAGGAAGGATCCATAACATTGAGCAAACAGCTGATTCAACCTAGGAGGGCGGTGAAAGGATGAGAGTTCTAAGCAGGACGTAAGAATCCAAGAGAAACTCTCTGAGGGAAAGACGACTCCAAGAAACAGAGGCTGAATAATCTTGAGGATATGTTGACGGTACGTTATTATTTGTCAACCAGAAAAAAAGACAATTAGAAACTCCAGGAAAAGTGAAGAAAATTAGAAGAAAGTCATACTCCTAAGGTGTAACAAATAACAATGTGACATGATTTTGATAAATGGATGGAAGAATAAAAAAGAACACATTTGATTTTTGGTGCTGAAACACTCTTCAAATAACTCATGAATCCTGATAACAAAACAGCAGATAAGGGAATGATAATCAATTATAGACCCACTGTACTGATTTTTATGTGTATGTAATGTTTTGACTTTTTAAAAAGCTATTTAAAAAGAAAGCGAACTTTCCAAAAAGTTAAATTTTAGAAATATAGTAAATTCTACACTGGCTCAGTTTTCTAACCCAGTCCTACTGCCCCCAAATGTCAAGCATATTGAAGGATAAACAGGACGATGTATGAGTTCAATAGAGGTAGAAGTTAGCATAAAATTAGCTGAGTAAAAACATTTAAATCTGAACATCTTTTTTTCCTCAATCAACCTGAGTGTTATCAAAATGGTCTAAAAATAAGTTCTTAAAATGTCCTTCAAAACATTTCTTTTCCGTGGTCATATCACCCTGAGTAAGACAAAACCTAAAATTACAAATATAACACCTGATTTTCAACCACAATGCCAAAACAATTCAATGGGTCAAGGAATAAATGGTGCCGAGACAAAAACTGGATATTCACATGTAAAAATGAATTTGGACCCCTACCTCACACCAAACACAAAAAATAGATTATTCATTTTACACATTACAAAGAGCATATCTTCCAAGTTAGTGGTCTACACTTTTACTTCTGATCTGCTCAAATTCCTTGCCTATTGCTTTAGAACATGTGTTACTTTTGTATTAAAGTATTTTTCTGTATACCTTTTAATAGGTATATGGTCACACAGTAACCACAGTGTAACTTAACAAGCACTTATATTACCCTCTTCTCTCAAATTAGTTCTCATCTGCTGGTTTGATGCTTGACACGTTGTTACAGGGGATAAAATCTTTTATTTCATATTATAGTCAGTAGGCTCGAAATATAAATATCCTGTTGAACCACAAAATGTTATTGCAAC
Source organism: Indri indri (assembly GCA_004363605.1). Classification (NCBI taxonomy): domain Eukaryota; kingdom Metazoa; phylum Chordata; class Mammalia; order Primates; family Indriidae; genus Indri; species Indri indri. The sequence continues at coordinate 21,321 of RJWJ010023995.1, forward strand.
TGGACAATAAAAAATATAGATTACTGATATCAGAGTCTTTCTAGTTTATACGAAGAGGGGTTAAGAAGTGAAAGAGCAGCAAGACCTAACAAAAGGAGAACGAAAAAAACTGGCAATTAGGGAAAACAAGGCATACAAAGTGAAAACATAAACTGTAACTTGGATATGTTTGGTGTACAAATATTTCTATTGTGCTCAGATACATGCTAACATGGCTTAATAAAAATAACACAAATGAACTGAATGAAATATGCAAATGTTATTCTGCAGAGGATATTTGTTTAAAAACGTGCTTTTTCCACCAATACTATACAGGAACATACACAGGTTGAGCATCCCTAATTTGGAAATCTGAAATGCTCCAAAATTCTACATTTTTGAGCACCAACATGAGAACACAAATGGAAAATTCCACACCTGACCTCATGTGACGAATCAAAGTCAAAATACAGTAAAAACTTTGTTTCATGCCCAAACCTATTAAAAATAATATATAAAATTACCTTCAGGCTATGTATAAGAAACGTAAATGAATTTTCTGTTTAGACTTGGGTCTCCATCCCCAAGGTATCTCATAATGTATTTATAAATATTCCAAAATCCAAAAAAATAAAAAGAAAACTAAAAAATCCAAAACATTTTTGATTCCAAGCATTTCAGATAAAAGATATTCAACCTTATATATGATGGATATTTTTTTCCACTTGACTTTCTAGTTTTAAAATAATTTGATTCACCAGAAGTTGCATAAAATAGTACAGCAAGGTCCCATGTACCCTTCTCATCCCATTTCCCCCAGTGATAACATGACGACAGTATAGAATAATACCAAAACCAGAAAACTAACACAACCTTATTCATATTTCACCAGTTTTACATGGATTCATTTGTGTGTGCATAGTTCTGTGCAATTCTATCACATGTATTTACTTAAGTAACAACAACAACTACAGTCATGATACAGAGCCATTTCACCACCAAAACAATTCCTCATGCTACACTTTTATAGTCACACCCATCAGCTCCTTGACCCCATCCCTAATGACTGGAAACCACTAATCTGTTCTCCGTCACTATATTGCGAGGACATTACAGGAATGGGATGATATGGTATGTAACCTCTCAAGATTTTTATTTTACTTTGCATATAATAGTATCTCATTTTCTTGCACTTAGCTTTATAGTGCTTTGCAGATATTGCATTTTTTTTTAAATTGAAGATTTGTGGCAACCCTGAGTCGAGCATGTCTAACAGCACCATTTTTCTGACAGTATGTGCTCACTTATTGTCTCTGTGTCACATTTTGGTAATTCTTGCAATATTTCAATCTTTTTCATTACTATTATATCTGTTATGGTGATCTGAGATCAGTGATCTTTGATTTTAATTGTAATTGTTTTGAAGTACCAACAAACTGCACCTATATAAGACAGTGAATTTAATCCATGAATGTTGTGTGTTCTCATTGCTCCACCAACTTGACCAATGCCCCATCTCTTCTCCCTCTCCTCTGGCCTCCCTAATCCCCTGAAACACAGCAATATTGAAATTATGTAAAGTGATAACCCTATCTGTAAGTATTCAAGTGAAAAGAAGAGTCACACATTTTGCACTCTAGATCAAGAGCTAGAATTGATTAAGCTTACTGAGGAAGGCACGTGGAAAGCTTTAACAGGCCAAAAGCTAGGCCTCTGGCACCAAACAGCCAAGCTGTGAATGCAAAGAAAAAATTCTTGAAGGAAATTACAAGTGTTACTGCAGTGAACACACAAATGATAAGAAAGCAAGACAGACTTACTGCTGGTATGGAGAAAGTTTCAGTGGTCTGGACAGAAGATCAAGCCAGCCACCACACTGCTTTAAGCCAAAGCCTAATCCAGAGCGAGGCTCTCTCTTCAATTCTCTGAAGGCTTATGGAGGCAAGGAAGCTGCAGAAGAAAAGTCTGAAGCTAATGGAGGTTGGTTCATGAGGAAAGAAGGCATCTTAGGAAAGAAGGCATCTCCATAACATAAACATGCAAGGAGAAGCTGCAAGTGCTGATGGAAAAGCTGCAAGTCATCCAGAAAATCTAGCTAAGATCACTGATGAAGGTAGCTACAGTAAACAATAGATTCTCAATGGAGACAAAACAGCCTTCTGTTGGAAGAAGGTGTCATCCATGACTTTCATAGCTAAAAACGAGAAGTCAATGCCAGGCTTCAAAGTTTCAAAGGGCAGGCTGACACTTATCAGGGGCTAATGCAGCTGGTGACTTTAAGCTGAAGTCAGTGCTCACTGATCACTCTAAAAATCCTAGGGTCCTTCAGAATCATGCTAAATCTACTCTGCCTGTGCTCTGTAAATAAATCAACAAAGCCTGGATGATAGCATATCTATTCATCATATGGTTTACTGAATATTTTAAGCCCACCATTGAGACCTATTGCTCAGAAAAAAAAAGATTCCTTTCAAAATATAACTGCTCATTTACAAGGCACTTGGTCATCGAAGAGCTCTGATGGAGATGCACAGGAGACGAATGTTCTTTTCATGCCTGCTAACACAACACTTATTCTGCAGCCCACGGATAAAGGAGTAATTTTGACTTTTGAAACTTATTATTTAGGAAATACGTTTCATAAGGCTATTGCTGCCATAGTTAGTGATTCCTCTGATGGAACTGGGCAAAGTAAATTGAAACCTTCTGGAAAGGATTCATCATTCTAGATGCCATTAAGAACACTGGTGACTCAAGGGAGGAGGTCAAAATATTGACATTAATGGGAGTCTGGAAGTTGATTCCAACCTCATGGATGACTTTAAGGGGTTCAAGGCCTTAGTGGAAAAGTAACTGCAGATATGATAGAAATAGCAAGAGAACTAGAGAGACTAAACTTGAACAGATGAGTAGTTGCTTCTTATGGATAAGCAAAGAAAGTGGTTTGTTGACATAGAATCTACTCCTGGGGAAGATGCTATGAGCACTGTTGAAATTACAACAAAGGATTCAGAATATTACATAAACTTAGTTGGTAAAGAAGTGGCAGTGTTGGAGAGTATTGACTCCAATTTTGAAAGAAGTTCTACTGTGGGTAAAATGCTATTAAACAGTACACATGCTACAGAGAAATTCTTTGTGAAAGATTTCAGTCAGGGTCAGATGATTATTAGTTTTTTTTTTTTTTTTTAGCAATAAGGTAGTTTTAAATTAAGGTATGTACATTTTTTTTAGACAAAGCTATGGCACTTAATCAGCTACAACATAAGGTAAACATAATTTTTTATGCACTGGGAAACCAAAAAATTCTGTGTGACTTGCTTTATTGCAGTTGTCTGGAACTGAACTTGCAACACCTCTGAGATATGTCTATAATTCCTTTGGGATCTATCTAAGTTGCTGTGTCAATATCGTCATGAACGACATAACAATATTTCAGTCAATGATGGACTGCATATACAATGGTAGTCCAATAGGATTATAATGGAGCTGAAAAATTGCTGTTGCCTAAGTGACATCACAGCCATTGAAGAGTTTTGGGTCAACATATTACTCACATTTGCAGTGATACTAGTGTAAACAAACCTACTGCATTGCCTGTTGTAGGAAAGTACAGCTCATATGTTATGTACAGTACATAATACTTGATAATAATAAGTAAGTATGCTACCGGTTTATGTATTTATTAATAGTATACTTTTTATTATTATTTTACAGCATACTCCTACTTCTAAAAAAGTAAAAAGTTAACTGTCAGGCTGGGCGCGGTGGCTCACGCCTGTAATCCTAGCACTCTGGGAGGCCGAGGCGGGCGGATCGTTCTGAGCTCAGGAGTTCGAGACCAGCCTGAGCAAGAGCGAGACCCCGTCTCTACCAAAAATAGAAAGAAATTAATTGGACAGCTAAAAATATATATAGAAAAAATTAGCCGGGCATGGTGGCGCATGCCTGTAATCCCA
>RJWJ010023996.1:0-25244 GCA_004363605.1 Indri indri
AGCCAGCTCCAGCCACCTCCAAGGGGAATCCTTGTGTTATCTTGTCTCTCATCACACGTGGCAAAATTTATGTTATGTCTTTAAGGTAAGGCTTACGTAAGGGACGCCATGTGGCTGAGTGGAAAGAAAGGTGGTCAGAAGAGCTGAATCCTGGTTAATTCTTTCATTACCTGGCAATGAGTCACTTGGCCTGTTTTTTTGTTTTTGCTTATAAAATGAAGAACTGGGCTGAATGATCTCTTGAGTGCCTTCGTTTAAAAGTTTTGTGAAGTGTAAAGTGCTGTTTACATGTGAGTAAGACCTTTGATTTTGTGTACTGTGGAATAAATTTCATCTTTAAATGACAAGCCATCATTGTGAAGTAGCATACATAACTTTTGACAAACACCCAATTTCACAGTTTCCAACCGATTTTCCAATGTGGCCTGTTAAATTATGTTTTCTGGCCCATGGCTGCAACTTCATTTTCTACACCTTGATATTACTTTATTTAAATAAAAAAATAAAGATTCTATTTCTGGTGGACACTGAGTTTCTTTTTTTAATAAAATTTCGTCTTTTTTTCCTAATTATAAGAGGAATACATGCTTCTGGTAGGAAAAAGAAAAACGGAAAAATAGAAAGAAGGAAATAATAATCATCTAGAAATAATCGTTGGTAGGATTTTGGCGTAGTTTAATAAACATAACTGAGATCTCCTTTTTAGATATAGAATTTTGTGTTCTGATTCTTTTTATTTAATATATTATAAATGTTTTGAGAAACTGCTTCTTTCAGTGATGCACAGTTTGCACGACAGGAAATAACAAACTCCCCCTTGAGAAAAATTAAAGCAACTGGTGGCGGCCGCAAATTTGACTTTAATTTGTTCCAGTAGCGATTCCATTTCCTTCTTCTTTGGGGACAGCTTATAAGTATCCTCAGTGTCACCACCACACCCTTCTCTTTCTTATCAAAGAACATAAGGTTGGGCGATGAAATGAGCAATTTGTCATTTGGCACCTTCTGCTAGAGCAGCAGGAATATTGAAAAATGTAGTAGAAATGTTGTAAAATCTAATATTTTAGATGTTTAATCACATATTTTCTCATGAAGTTATAGGAATATTTGTTCAATGATATTGAAGTAGTTTAATGTCAAAAAGTAAATAATCTAAATGTACTATAAAAAGAAAATAATTATATGAAAAATATTTAAAAGGAGCAATTGTCATATACATATTCCACATAAAAGGAATATATTGCATACATGCATTGCCTTTGAACATTAAAATTGATATATAAAAAAGAATTATATTCCACTATGGTTAAGAGCTTATGGTCTGGAATTATATTTTTGGCTTACAAGCTGCAGTGACCTTAGGTGAGTTATTTCTCCTCTTTGGGCCTCAATTTCCTCATCTTAAATAGTGGTGCCTTCTTCACAGGGAGTTTATGGCGCTTAAATGAGCCAAGCTGTGCAAAGCACATAAAGCAATATGTAGTGCCTAAGGGCTCCAAACACACTAGCTATTATTATTATTTGATATAATATGCATATGCCATAATTGACATATATCAGTGGTTCCCAAATACTCATGGAAGGTCCAGAGCCAGGCTTGTTGCATCGGATTTCCTGAGAACATTTTGAAACTATCCTGGTCTCTACATCCAGAGATTCAGGTTCAATGAGTTTGCAGCTACAGTGTGATGATGCTTCCTTGGCGACGTAGTGGGAGTGCAGAGAGAAAGGTCACCTAGTCCCTGGGAGGGTTGAAGAAGGCTTCACAAAGGTCATGAATGATGGTAGCACCAGGGCTCAAAGGGTAAACAGATGCTTCCTAGGAGATGAGGGGTCTGGAGGGGGGTGGACTCAGCTGAGAAAGAAGGTACATCACAAAGTTCAACTGAACTTTTTGTGGACCTATTATAAGAAAGACAAGCTTCTGGGCACATTTATCTCATTTACTTCTTACCACAACCCAATAGGGGTGGTAGTATAATCTCCTTCCATACATGTAGACATTAAGTAGTTTGGGTATCTCTCCTAAGTTCACAACAGAAGTAGGACTCAAACTCAGGACTTCAAAGCTCATGGTCTTTCTGGGGGCTTCCTCTGTTGATGGTGGTTTAGTGTGTGCAGTGAGCAGCAAGAGTTCAGCATGCTCAGAGGTCTGGGTGAGGCAGCCTCTTTGTTATTTCTAGTACTCACAGCAACCCTCCTGTGCTTCCAGGCCTTCAAGAGACCTAGAGCCTGGGAGCCCTGCCTAAGAAGGATGTGCACCTGGCTTTGGGCAGCCTGCGCCTGGGATGAGCCCCTCCCATCTTAGTGCTCTTGAGGTCTCCGTTGTTAGGTGCGGTGGCATTGGCTACCTCCCCCTTGGGATTTCCCTCCTAAGGTTACTTAAAAGTAATAAACCACCCAGGTGCCCCAAGGCAATTTGGTTTGTTAGTTGGAAAGAAAACAAGATCTTTTTGATCTTGTGTGTTAACCCTGACATCTCAGTTTGGAAGCACACAAAAGATATTAAGGATGTGGAGACTCTCTATTTTTTTGCATTAAATATATATAGTATATGGAATGGGGACCATGGGAAGTCTCTCAGATCTTCTGAAACTTTGAGGGTGGGTGGCAATGAAAGGAAATAGCCCCTCGTTTTGTTTATTGATGAATTCACAAGAGATAGGCTCTGCCTGACTCTGGGTAGGAAGTTGAATTTAGTTTTATTGAATAAACAACTCATTTTAGCTTTGTGACTCACAGGGTAACTTCAGTCAAAAGAAACTTAATTTTCCCCTGTTTCTCTCTATATTCTACTGTCTCCAGAAGTTCAAAGAAGCCACTATGCTGGGAATACTCTGAGTGGGTTAGGGTTTTGTTCGAGGAAGTGCTGTAGTAGAAAACTGTGCTCAGGTGAGTTAGCAAACCTGCCGGACTCCAACACAGGCAGCCACTTTTGTACCAAATAGAATCCATGACGAGGGGGTGAGGTGGTATCTGAACTGTAGTGTCTAAATAGTTTCTCACAGAGGAAAAGAAATTGCTGGTGAAACTCGCTTCTTTGTGGGATTTATGGTGGACAGTCTCACAGTGCTTTTTGAAATCAAGCTTATTATAAACTAAAAATATAGGGGCCCTTGAACAAAGTAGTTGTTGACTTTGTGTTGCCTTTTCTGGCCAAATGGCTCATAGATGATCATGATCCCCATGTGGAATTTCCAAGGTGGGCCTCTCATCTGCACTCCAGTCTGCTATTTCCAGATCTTTCCTGGACATTTTCACTCGACTTCTGCAAACTCCATCTGTCCCACTGCACTTGCCATCTTTCCCCCAGCTCACCCTCTAACTTCCCTTACTGCTGATCTCATCTCCAATTTTCAGATGGCCAGACCAACTCTTGGAGCTCCCAGTATTCAGGATCTTCGAGTTTTATGTCCTCTGCTAGACAACAACTCTGGATTTATACTTTCATTTCTGCTGCCATCATAGTCGGCCGCCTGATTACATTTTTCTTGATTCATTGAGTCCGTCCCTCCTACATCTGGATGTCAGTTAATTTTCTCAGACGCTATTTTATCCTGTTTATCTTTTTTCTTAAAATTCTCTAGTCATCCTTTGCTTAATGAATCAGCTTCAAATTCTTTGTCTTGGCATTCCAAGTCTTTCCATTTTCTCTCTAGTCAACATACTTTATTTACTACTTTTTGGACCTTCTTCCTACTTAATGATTTTGTCCCCATCTGTCAGCTCGGTCTCACTTTTAGGCAATTCCTTAACCAGTCAACACTATATCTTATCTTTCAGGGCTTAGCACAAGACCGTAAAGCCCCCCTTTCCTGCTCTTTAGTAATCTCTGCCTCCTCTTATCTCTGATTATTGTTATGTCAATTATTTTGGAATTAGATCATTCACTCTCTTGTATGGTGTGATATGTATTTGTCTTCTCCATGTAATGAGATTGTTTACTCTTTGAGTGTGACAAATAGTTCAAAGTTTCCTTTCTAGCCCTCAGAATCCTCTGCCAGGGAATAGCATATAATAGGTTTCTCTCCTGTCTTTCCAATCCTTGTGGACCTAAACAGAATTGTTCAGGTATTTTTGTTGCATGTCTCTGGTAGTCCTCAGTCTCACTGCTGTCTGGGACAGAAGCTAGTCACCATGCAAAAGGCAATCTCAGTGCCACGGTTGTTGGTGTGGCTCAGGGCACCTTGGCTTCATGGCCTCCTTGGCATAGAGTGGGTGTTCTATTTGTTGAATAACTGATAACTCAGAGGAAATATTGGGCTCCCTGACTTAATTTTCAATTTTTCATCACACAGATAAAAAGTAAATCCTTTAAATGATGTCAGCCACATTAACAGAAGGCAATGGCTGTTTTCAGCTCTAGCTTTAGAAGGTGAAAATGGTTTCCTTTGGAATATGGCTTTTCTTAGACAGATATTTGAAATGATCTTTCCTGACTTCTCTGCTTGGATCCTACTTGAATCTTTCAATAACATTTTTATCTAGTTGAATAGAATTGTTGACCACTCTTTCCTGGTTTCTTACGTCTTGAATCACAGTTTAGAATGGCTCTATCAGTTGGCCTTACAGCACACAGCCTTCCTTTATGTCATTGTTGCTTTCATAACTGCTGTGTTTTGACTCCTCCAGGAGGCCTTACTTAATTTCCCACGACAGAGTTAATTATTCCCTTCCCTAATGACTTTGAATCCTATATATGCATATATTTCTTATATTATGTATCTTGTTATTATAAATGTATGTGTTATTAGATGTATCACAGCCTATAAAAAGTTATTTGCTTATATTTGCTTATATCTCTGTGAATTCCTCAAGGACAGTGGCTATGTTTCACTCATCTTTGTATCTCCTCTCTTAGCACACTGCCTACCATAGGAGGTGCTTCACTGACGTGCATTGATGGGATAGTGATAGGGAATGAGTGAAACCGTCAGAACACTGTCAACTCTGTCTTCTGCAATGTAGTGGCATTTCGGTGGCTAACCATCCTGCTGGTTGGGCACTTCCACAGCTGAAGTGCTGGGGAGCTTGCAGCCAGAAGCCCTGAGTGCACATCATGGAGCGTGGGCCAGCTGAGCCAGAAAACACCACAACCACAACCAGCACCTTGCCTTTTTTCTAGAGGAAAACAAATATTGAACTTCAAAATCATGGGGTGTTACCTTGGCACTCACAAGTGTGAGAAGAAGTCTGAACTAGTCCCAATCACCGCCTCCCTTCTCTGTGTGGGGAACACGAGGCTGGGGGTGGGTCAGAGTTTGCGGGAATGGGGTAGCATCCTCTGAATTCAAATCCCCCAGTGAGGATTTTCATTACTGCTTCAATCTCATTGCTCATTATTGGTCTTCTCAGGAATTCTAATTCTTCCTGATTGAGTTTTGGGAGGTAGCGTGCTTCCAGGAATTTGTCCATTTGCTCTACGTTTTGGAGTCTATGTGCGTAGAGATTTTCATAGTATCCACAGATGATATTTTGTATTTCTATAGTATCAGTGGTAGTATCTCCTTTTTCATTTTTGATTGAGCTTATTTGGGTCCTTTCTCTTCTATTCCTGGTTAATCTAGAAAGAGGTCTGTCAATTTTGCTTATCTTTTCAAAGAACCAACTTTTCTTTTTCAGACCAGTGGTACAGAATAGAGAACCCAGACATAAAACCATCCACATATAGCCAGCTGGTCTTTGACAAAGCAGACAACACTATACACTGGGGAAAAGAAGCCCTATTCAATAAATGGTGCTGGGAGAATTGAATAGTCACATGCAGAAGAATGAAACGGGATCCATATCATGTACCACTCACAAAGATTAATTCAGATGGATAAGACTTAAACGTAAGGCATGAAACCATAAGAATGCTAGAAAAAAATGTTGGAAAAGCTCTTCTAGATATCAACCTAGGCAAAAAATTTATGAAGAAGACTCCAATGGCAATCACAGCAACACCAAAAATAAATAAATGGGTCTTGATTAAATTAAAACGCTTCTGTACAGCTAAGGAAATAATGAACAGGCAAATAGACAACCTACAGAATAGGAGAAAATATTTGTATGCTATACATCCAATAAAGGGCTAACAAGCAGAATCTACAAAGAACTCAAGCAAATCAGCAAGAAAAAAACATATAACCTCATTAAAAAGTGGGCAAAAGACATGAACAGAAGCGTTTTAAAAGAAGGTAGACAAATGGCCAGTAAACATATGAAAAAATGCTCAATGACACTAATCACTAGGGAAATGCAAATTAAAACCACAATGAGATATCACCTTACCCCTGTTAGAATGGAATTTTTATTATTAAAAAGTCCAAAACCAACAGATGCTGGCTGGCATGGATGCGGAGAAAAAGGAATGCTTATACATTGCTGGTGGGACTACAAATTAGTACAACTTCTATGGAAAACAGTATGGAGAGCCCTCAAAGAACTGAAAGTAGACCTATCATTTGATCCAGCTACCCCATTACTGTGTATTTACCCAAAAGAAAATCAGTCATTTTATGTACTTTATAAACATGCATGCAAATGTTTATTGCAGCACAATTCACAATAGCAAAGATGTGGAAACAACCCAAGTGCCCATCAATTCATGAGTGGATTAACAAAATGTGGTACATGTATAGCATGGAGTACTACTGGGCCATGAAGACGGATGTATTAAGGCCTTTTACAACAATTTGGATGGAACTGGAGACCATTATCCTAAGTGAAATATCTAAAGAATGGAAAAACAAACACCACATGTACTCACTATTAAATTGGAGCTCATCGGTTGATGAGCACACACGTCCAAAGAGGGAAGTAAAACTCATTGCAAATCAAGCAGGGGGTAGGGGGGAGCAGGAGATGAGGGAAAACCTACCTAATGGGTGCAATGAACACTATCTGGGTGATGGGCACACTTATAATCCTGACTCACGCATAACAAAGCAATCTATCTAACCAAAAACATTTGTACCCCCATAATATTTTTTAAAAAAAATACTAGTTACTATTTTTAATTGGTATGTATGTTTATGAAAATGTCTACAAGATAAATTAAGTGAAAAAGTAAGTTTAGACAGTAACGTAGGGTACAATCTTTTGTGAGTTTATTTATATATTCTTAAGGAAAATATGGAAGGATATAAAAGGAATCTTCACTTTTTTTGTAAACTGTAGAATTTTGTGCAGATAAAAATAATAAAATCTAATATTTTGAGTGTTAAAGAAAATTCCTCAGTGACATTTTATTTCAGGTTCTTTGCATTTTGTATGGTTCTTACAGGTGACATTAAAAGGTTTCTTTAAGGTTACTGGAAGGCTGTAACCATCTGCTAAGAATTCTCTCAGGAAAAGGAATTTATAAGCAAACTGTCCCTCCATTTTTAAAATGAGGATATCACTTAGTGCTAGATGGTTTCCAACATGCTGGGTGGATTTTGGTCAACAGTTCTTCATTGAATACATTTTATATGTCAAAGAAAGAATGTCTGCAGGGCGTAATATGTTTTAGATGGCAGCTTTTTCAAAAAGCACTCAAGTCTCTGGGTCACTTCTTTCTCATAAAAAGGTTAAAATATATATACATATGTTCGTATATATTGGTTCTATTTCGGAAATAATAAGCAAAGGAAAATATTTTTGTAGCTCTACTAAAATGACCTCATGCTTGTGCAGCTAAAGTGACCCTGACAAGGAAGGCAAGTCTGGAGGAATAGAGGTTTAAAGATCAAGATTAGCAAATTAACAGGCAGGAAAAGCCAAATAGCCAATTAACCTACTACTGCAAAGCCCGGGGCCTGGTCTGGAGCGCTGGGTTCTCTGTGGCAGCTGATACTTGGTGCCCAAGAACCTCTGGCTGAAGCTCTTTCCTCCCCTCAAGCGCCACAGTCACTGGGCATGTTTTCTTTGTATGTCACTTCCTCTGTGGAAATCACTTTGTGTTGCTCTGAGATGGTTGCCACGGGAACATCTCAACCTAGTCATTATCTACTCAGGCTACTGATTATATTAAAGCAGGAGCCGGAGCTGTAGGGGTTGCTGGAGCCGCCTGCTCTGCAGAAGGTTGTAATTCCGCGGCTTTCACCTCTGTGTCCACGCGTCTCTGAACACTCTGCTCTACGTTTTTGCCTCCTTTGTCTTCCCCCAAACAGAGTTAGTAAACGAAATAAATCTATAGGAAACAAGCGTTGGGATAATAGAGCTGTTCCATTTCCGTCGCTTCTGCCCTGTCTAGCTCGCGGTGTTAGTACATCGCCTGGAATAAAAATAATTGTCCTCCCTCGTTTCTCACTTTGTTCTGCCCTCCATGCCTAGGTGTAAAGATAACTCTCTTCTTTAAAGGTCTGTGTTTTCCGTGTCCCACACAATGGTGCCGAAGCCAGTTTCCTGCTATTTATCCAGAGAAGCTTCTGGAAATTCATAGAGATGCCTCTCTTCTTAATTGTATAAAATAGAAACAGGAAACAAAATTAGCTTACATATTTTTATTGATCTGGGTGGATCTTTTATGAGGAGGGTTTTCTAATCTTTATTCCTGGAATGTATATGGTATATTACTATTATTTAATGGGCAAATTAAAATTGTTATATTTATGGTATACAACATGATGTTTTAAAATGTGTATACATTGTGGAATGGCTAAATAAACTTAAATAACATATGTATTACCTCACATACTTTTTTTTTTTTTTTTTTGAGACAGAGTCTCACTCTCTTGCCTGGGGCGAGTGCCATGGCATCAGCCTAGCTCTCAGCAACCTCAAACTCCTGGGCTCAAGCAATCCTTCTGCCTCAGCCTCCCGAGTAGCTGGGACTACAGGCATGTGCCACCATGCCTGGCTAATTTTTTTTTTCTATATATATATTTTTAGCTGTCCAATTAATTTCTTTCTATTTTTGGTAGAGACAGGGTCTCGCTCTTGCTCAGGCTGGTCTCGAACTCCTGAGCTCAGAACGATCTGCCCGCCTCGGCCTCCCAGAGTGCTAGGATTATAGGCGTGAGCCACTGTGCCCAGCCTCTCACATACTTTTTTTTGTGGTGAAAAAGAGAAATTTATTCTCTTAGCAATTTTCAAGTATGTAATACATTTGTTACTATCTTCACTATGTTGTACAATAGAGCTCTTAGTATTATTCCTGCATGCCATCTTTAAGAGGCATTGTATTGAAGTACTCTTTTGTAAGAAAACCTATACAAACAGTTGGCCTTGTAATTTAGTGTCCAAACCCAGACATTTTGGGAGTAAAAGATGGTGCTATTAGGAAGTACTCCTGAACAACAGGTGCAAATTAAGACTATGCCAGGCAAACCAAGTATATATAGTCAGCTTATATATAGATAATAGGTACATGAGAAGGGTAGTACTGTGCTCTCCTTCCCCCCCAAAATATGTAGAAATGGACATCTCTTCCAGAAGAATATTTGTGCAATTGGAAATTATAATTTTAAATTGGAATTTTAAATCTAGATTAACAACAGAGGTTCCCTTTCTGTTTATACTTCCATCTCATGTACATTTAGTCAATGGGAGTCCATTCTTGAAAGTAAAGTGATCGCACTGGGAATTAAAAAGAAAAAAAATGACATTAACAAAGGAAAATAGACTGGTCTGAATATGCCTATGGAGATGTCATAAAACCATCTTAAATCTGTTAAAAAAAAAAAATCTAAGTTAGGGGTTGGCAACCTTATTCTGTAAAGGGTCGTATAGTAAGTGTTGTTGGCTTTGTGGACCACATGGTCTCTGTTGCAGCTACTTTGCCATTGTAGTGTGAAAGCAGCCATAGCTGTCATATAAACAAAGGGGCATGGCAGTGTCCCAATAAAATTTTATTACCAAAATAGGTAGGGGCAGGGGGATAGATTAGGTGTATGGGCTGCCATTTATCCACCCCTGTTCTAGTTAATCTGTTTTAATATCTAGAAACTTTGTTCTTGTAGAAGACAAGTTATTTTAGTTACTAATTGTGATGTCCCCTATCCTGCTATGACTAATGGGGCCAATGGAGAAATGCAATGGGCTTCACTATTTAGTATAAATTTTTGTTTATGCACGTTGCAGTGATCCAAGGCACATACTGAGGTGGATGGTGGAGGATAAATAGCCAGGGACACTCTGGATAGGCAATGGCAGTTGTGTGGGTTTCACAGGCATTCCAGAAGGAAGGCTGTAGGGATGCAGAACTGGGGAATAGAGGCTGTGGCAATTTGGCTTTTTCTATACATGGTTAAAAAAAGTCCTAGATGAGATTGTCCCATGGGAGAGAGAACAAAACTGCAAGCACCTGAGGAAAATGAAGTCTTGGGTCTGTGCCCATACTTGGAAAAAATTGACTCAAAATTAAGGTGATGTAAAGAATCACTTGAAACCAGTTTAGAACTTATAGCATAGAATTGGAATCAGTTGGTCAAGATACAAGTTTTAGGAGAAAATCCCAAAATGTTCCCCTTTCGGCAGAAAGCACACACTAACAACTCAGGCAAACTACAGCGAGGACATGAATGAGATTAAAGAGATTAGACGGCGCATAAAGTAGCGGGAGACACAATATATAATACAGCTTATGTGACCGTATGTAACATAGATGTCCACATGCGTGCTGCTACACGGTAGCAAGCTGCCGTAATTGCAGACTCAGTTAGGAATTGCGGAAGGTAACCACTGTACTGTTACTGGTTCTAGTTTCAATTCACTAACAGGGTATGTGGGGCATTATACAAAGGGGTGGGTAGTACCACAAATAAAGGAGAACCTTAGTGGTCTCCAGTCCTACTTGTGCTGTTCAGTTAAACGCAGGGGATGATTTACATTCATAGTTATTTAATATAATCTTTTTGAGGAGACCCTTTAATTGGTTAAAGTTAGGTTAACTGTAGTTACTGAGTGTTCAGTAACTATAAAGAGACTGTCCTTAGGATCTTATTGTCTATTTAGGGATGTGTTTTATACATATAGGACAAAAAATTGAGGCCATTTATAAAGCAAAGTACAATGGAGGCAAATTAATGTTGCCTTAGCATTTGTCACAAATTCAGAGACGTGAGTGAAAGAGTTATCCAGAATGGAGCGCTGAGAAGAGCAAAAAGGGAATTTTAGGATGGATGGCCAACACTGTCACTGGATGGGTGGAGGGTCTTGAGCAACAGGAGGGGGCGATGGAGGAGGAGGGGGAGACAGAATCCAAGGCTGGGAAGGGAGGCTGGGGTGAGCCCGGGCACTGGAACATTCTGGAGGACCTCCAGCAGTGGGGCGGGGGGGGGGGGCACCATGGCAACTACTTATAGATGACCTGTTACAGGGTGAATAATACAACAGTGAAATTATTATCTGCAGTGAGTTTCTCTTTAAATTTTTATTTTTGCAGTTGTTTCCAGGTTACAAAACTAAAGGAAAAAATTATAAAAAAAAAAATCCAAGTGTTACAGAAGCCTATGATGTAGACAGTTAAATATTCTATTGTCCCACCTGCCAAGATAACCACCACAGCCAGTGATGTTGCTTATTGACAGTGGGATTAAATTTTTATTTTCATTTGGATCCTTGGAATTATAAAGAGACATATCTCCTATTTTCTTAATTTATTCATGGTTTATATTAGAAACCATGAAACAATATCTCATCTACTGCCGCAAAGAGGTTTTTTCGTTATTTCCTCCCTCTGACTAACAAACAGGATGGGTTGCTTTTAGAGAGTTCTGGTTTATATGAAACAGTGAACTGGATACCTTGCTCATCCCTATCCTGCTTGGTGCAACCACATGCCTGGGACCTGGAAATCCATTTGGTCTAGAGACTGTCAAAGGTGTAACTTCCATGGGTAGGTGGAACAGCCCATTCAAGGTCATGAGAAGAGGTCAGAGACACCATTGGCTGTATCCACAGGCTGTATCCAATATTGCACTGGTCTTGTGACTCAATTCTGCCTTTTATAAAGCATTTTTGGGGGTGTGGGTGGGAAAGGTTGTTTCTAGTATGGAAACAGTTACTTCAACTTTCTGTGTCCCTGAAAGAGCTGAAAAAACAGACACTGCACACTGATATGGGAGGTTACCCAGCCAGGAGAAATACAAACATGTCCATCTCCTATTGGCCTTTCAAGGATCTAAGGATCAGAAATAGCAAGTTCTAATTTCTCCTAGTAATTTCCAGGGGTCGAAGTAAATCAAATTACCTCTTTAGCTGAGCTTGTTTATGTCATAGGAAAGTAATATTCTGTGGGTGCAATCCAACACTTTGAAATTTGTAGATGGGAAGTGATATGAGAACGAAACACTGAAAACCTTGGAGCAAAATGTGAAATTTATCCACTTTCTCCCCTACCTCCCCCACAAGTCCAAAGTGAAGGATGATTATGGTAGTTACGAGATATGAAATCTGGATGACTGGTCTCTGGTTTGGGTTTCCAGAGGAACCTAAGATTAAGAGAATTATGAACCAAAGATTGAGCAAAACTCCCAATGAGGACTAGTAGATGGAGGGGAAAAAGAATTAAATGAACTTGCATAAAGTTAGTGATAAAGGAGAAAGCAGCAAGTGCAGGCAAAAAGAACTTTGCCTGGTGAAGAGTTTTACCAGGAATGCAAGAATAGACCTCAAAGATTTAGATCAGACCAAGGCCTGAGAATTAGATAATGGGTGGGTTCCTAAGGGCAACTGCAGAAGAGGTTTCCCTGTGGGGTTTGAAAAACAAAATTGAATCTCATCTAGTCTAGTCCTGGCTGAAGGTGGAGAGAATGTGCTGGAAAACAAAAACAATAGCTTCCTTGTATAGGCCTTCACCGGTTCTTAAGATTTACATTTTTAAAGCTGACATGATTTCACTGGACCCTCACTAAAGCTCAGAGAGGCAGGGTAGGGCCAGAATTACTTCCCTCATGAGGAAATTCAAAGACAAAGGGTTAAGTTCCAGTTGGCAGGAGAGAGACGCAGGAAGGAAGGCAGACCCTGGAAGGTTTTGAAGTTCAGAGGGAAATGAGGATTCTTTTTTTTTCCTTTTTGAAGAAAACGTTTGTTCCTTTCCAGGTACACTTGATTACTCACTGTTAAGTAGACGGAAGTCAATGAATGGGTAGGAGCCTCGGCGTTCAGCAGGGACCCCCGTCTGACCCGTTAGTTGTACATCTCCTAGAAAACAGAAAATCCAAACAAATGTTTGAAAACGTTGCCAAGTGTATTCACTTTTCTTCTGTAAATCCTCTTAACCAGTTATGTCAATGAAACCAACACCAGATGTCCGGAGAAAAATGATTCCCTTTCACCTTACTGAAGAGAGTGCTATGTGTGAAGGGATATTTGATTAATGCTGAGTGTAATGAACTTGGCAATGTGATAACAAACGAACCACTGCTCTCTTACATTTGCCTGGAAGATGGATCTGGTGAAAATCACAACAACTTATGTTTCCATAGTCTTTTCATACTTCCCAGAGCCATAAAAACGAAGCGTCTGAATCTGGAAGGGGACAAATGGTGTGTTGAGAATGTAGCTTTTGTCTTGTAAGATTTAATTAGCCAGAGTGTCATTTCTCTTGGTTCCAGCACAATTGTTTTCTGGCTGGCATCCACCTTCCTTGTCCCCAGGTTGTATCATTTACCTGCTTTAGAATCTGCCCAAAGGCTAGCCTTGTTCCAGGTACATTGGCCACTCCGCCACCCTTGCGCATAGGACAGTCTGGAGAGCGTCTGGGACTTATTTATTTGTAGTTTTCCTTTAGTGTCTGTGTTCATTTTCCTTTTTTGTTTTTGGTGTGTGTCCTGCCTTCCCGATCAAGGGAGGTAATGGAGCACACTGAAAAGAGCATGGACTTTAGAACGAGGCAGGCCTTGGAGAAGCCTGGCTCTGACCCTGGCTGACTGTGCGATCTTGGCAAATTTATTTCTGAGCCTCAGTTGCCGCATTT
The DNA here is from genome assembly GCA_004363605.1 of Indri indri. Taxonomy (NCBI): domain Eukaryota; kingdom Metazoa; phylum Chordata; class Mammalia; order Primates; family Indriidae; genus Indri; species Indri indri. Next base: position 13,886 of record RJWJ010023996.1, read on the forward strand.
ATAAAATGAAGATGAGATCTACTTCAAAGCGTCATCATCACAGATCCTAAAATAATACCTGCTGCCTGGCAGTAAGTGCTGGTTTCTTTACTTCTAAACTGCAAAGCAGGGATCACGTATGTCATGTTATTTGCATTTCTCCACAGCACTTTGTATATTGCCTGGTACTTAGTGGACTCTAAGTGAATGTCCTCTGTTGACAAGAGTAGATATAAAGACCAAATTCGCCAGTTATTACACATACCATGGAATCAAAGGAGAGGTAAAAATACATGAGACCTAACATATTTCTGGAAGAACTGAATCAGGGAAGGTTTCAATTCCAATAGTAATGGATTCATGGCCATAAACCAATTTTTCCCAGAACTCAGGTGGCACTGGGGCCCCAGCCTGGGAGTGGAGAAGGTAACAGTCTTCCCTCCTCCTTCCTAACTCCTGGAGGTAACTGGGGCCGGGGCGAGATCCCCATCTGTTCCAACCCCTGCAACTGGCAGTGCTTAAAATGTCGCTCATGGATGGGCCTTGAGTGTATCTGGGGTTGTAAAGTGCAAGCTGTGCGTTCTGGGGCTACCCTCTGCTTTGAATTTTATATTGGTGCCTTATTTAATATCTCATAGAATCTGATACTAAATTGCCATATTGATATTAAAGAATGTTACGACTTATGGATAAAAGGGAGAAAGCAAAGTGGGAGGAAGAAGGAAGAGATGGAAAAGTACTTTTAAAAATATGAATATAAATCGACATCTAAGAAGGGAATACTGTTAGCTTTTTAAAAAAAATTAATTTATGTATTTTGATAAGTCCATGGGGTGGATGGCCAATAGTTAAAGGAAAGTGACGGAGAAGAGTTGAAGCGTTTTCCTCTCCTCGGCAGTTGTCTTGAATACGCTGTATTTGTAATGCGCTGAGGGGTTTACAAAGCACTTTCACAAACATCACAGTATATTTACTTTCTTGTTTCTCTTGTTGGATCCTCATAACAGCCTGGGGAGGAGAGTCACTTAGTATTATTATTCTCTTTACTTTATATGTGAGAAAATCGAGGCCCACTGGAGAATGGCTTTCAAGGACTGCTGTTCACCCTGTGGTCCCAGCTCAGGGCTGGGGGCTCTTAAAGGCCTGAGGTAGTAAATATATATGGACTTTAACTGAGCTGCCTGAGTTAATGGTGCTTTAAGCTCATAGTAGTAATTAGCACTTAAATCTAGGTTATTAGACTTCATAGGCAGAGCTGTCTCCTCAATACCATTGGTTTCTAACCTTATGAAGTGTGTAGACCTGGTTTTCAAAATGAAAAAAAAAAAAAAATCTTAGATTGCCCCCATTATAGAAGACTTTAGATTTGGGGGATGAGGAGATAGCACCGCATGGCAGAATGGACAAAGGGCAGGCAGTGCATTAGGAACTCAGGGACTCCTGTGCTGAGACATCAGCATTTTGCCATCTTGGGTAACTTGGGACAAATCATTGACCACTTTGACGTTGAGTTGTCTAACATTTAAATTGCATCATGATAGCAATTTTGCCTACCTCACAAGGTTGTTGTGAGAAAAGTATAAGATGTGTGAAATAATGATAGTTAACGTTTATCAAACACGTACACTGTGCTGAGCATTTTACCTGCATTATCTCATATCACCAACCCAACAACCCACAGCAGGTATTTATTATTATTCTCGGACCATTTTACAGATAGACAAACTAAAGCCAATGCAAATTTGATAATTTGTTCAAACTCATAGAGCTAGTAAGGGTAGAGCTTTTGCTTAAACTCAGAATGGATTCTAAACCCCACGTTCTTAACCACCATCCCATATCATCGGGATAAAAATTGTTTAAAGAGGTAAGCATTAACATTTCTTACATGGGTGTATGCTTTGATTGTTATTTGCCATTAAACCGAATATAGTTATCACAGTTTTGAGAAACTGAATACCAGGGTTATCCACCCCCTTAGTGAATTTGAGGCTTAATCAGATGGATATTGTTTATTCAAAGAGTAGTTCCATGGAAATGGGCCGAATGAGCAAGACAACCAAATCCTGTTCTGGATCAACAAGGCATCTATTACTTCCAAGTAAGAAATGGAAAGCAATTGTTGAAAATATTATTTAGCAGAACTGAAATTAGCTGGCAACTAATTTATTCAAGCTCTCAACTAAGCAGCATTTTCATGCTGCTCCCCACTTTTGGGAAAAAGAGACAAATAGCAAAGCAAGCTGATAGCAAAGATACCTGAACAAACAAACAAAACAAAAAAATCAACAGCAACCACAACAAACGACGAAACCATACCTGAAAGATTCGGTTTCAGTGCCTACGCTGTCTGTAACTACAATCGCACTCTGAGAAGCTGATTACCTAAGGATGGCCCTTTGGTGCAGTAAACAATTGTTTTCAAAAGGATTAAATCATGTTAAAAATACTAGTAAGGCAGGAGGCAGGACAATTGTCAGTGGGCTAACAATGCATTTTAGAAATTTTTCAACACCAGAAAAGTTAAATACAAGTAAAGCAAACATTCTGTATCTTGAGCATTCTATTTAGTTGAAGCTCTAGCATAGTACAATTAATGTTTTAAGTCTATATTTCTAATGTAGAATGTTCTTTTTACTTCTCCCTGCTTCGATGAGCCCCTTCTGCTACTAAATTGCTTTAATATGCTGGTGGGGAGAGAGAAATAATTCCGTGACAACAGTCCTTGGAGGAGGAGCAGAGGCCACTGGCCTGTTGTCCGAGGGACAGAACAAGCGGTGTCCTGCTGTGCTGCTTTTACTGGCTCAGGTCTCAGGCAATCATCTGTTTACCTAAGTCCTTATATCCAAGCTAAACAATTATTTTGACTATTCATTAAGCCCTTGTTTAACTTGAGCAGTTTTTTTTTTCTTCTGGCAAATGAAAGGTGCCGTGGAAGCTGGTAGGAAGCGTTGACAGCTCAGAGTCATGTCCCCAGTCTGTTCTTATTGTGTTCCAAAAGGAAACAAACAGCAGGGGAATTCTTATTTTGAAAGGGCTGCTTCTTTTTTGCCTCTTCAGGCTGAAAACATAACATGTCGTCCTCAGTACTGAAGGCGGCAAACAGGCAGACAGCTGAGCTGCCGTCGCTCCGGGAGCCGAGACCTGGAGACAGCCCCTCACCCTCGCCCGGGACGTGGAACTGGGATGGACCTCTTCTGCACAGCTGGCCTCTTGCGCTGTCTCTGGTTAATACAAGCCTGTGCTTAGGGAGCAGACGTTTATGTGGCCTCTTATGTAACTGGTGGGGACTCTGACAGCCATGACAGCTTACAGTGGCCAAAGCATGGACCACATGACAGGAACCATACTCTGGCCCCAATCATGGTGTGTTGAGGTCATTTCAGGGTGGGGAATAGGTGTCAGGAAGGGACAGAGCAGTAGCTACTGTGCTCCTATGGCATCTGAGACCAACGAAGAAGATAATGGAGTTCTTGATGTAAACAGGTTGCAGGGAACATGGGATAGATTCATGGCAGGGGCGGGCGTCACTAGGAACAAGGAAGGTGAGATGGTGGTGGTGTCAGAAACATGAAATCCCAGAGCAGCCCAAATATGGTGTGGAAGAAGCAGCTCTCGTAAAAGGTATTCCTTTGAGCTTCCTGAGCACATTACTAATCCATGTCACTGCCGCCACTTGCAAAATGAAGACAGAGAGAACCCAGACCCCACATCTCAGACAAGAACTTTCACCCACTGCACTGCCTCAGTTGGAAGCTTTGTTTATTTCATGTGACTACTCTCAGAATTAGCTAAGTGAATGATTTCTCCTAAGATGTTTATCTAGCCTAACGAAGAGGAGGAACGTTGTGCAATTTAATCACTCCATAGATTTATGGGGTAGTAGAAGCAGCCAGTTTAGATAACTCAGGCAGAGATTATTGCTGCGAGCACCGTGATTTTATGTGAGAGAACCAAGATGGCTGATTAGACCGGAATTTCCCCTGTTGAGTTTTAACCTTCCAGTTTCTTGAGTGGGGCTGGGCCTGTCTGGTCACTAAGGACTGTGTGTTGAGCTGGCCAAGTCGGAGGCTTCCTGCCATTGCTGTTTCACTAGCTGTGTGTTCCGGGGCTGTCACTAAGAGAGGGGCAAACCAGGAGTTAGTCGTCCAGAGACCACACTTTTGGCAAAAGGAACAAAATAAAGTTTTCTTTATTTTGTAAAGTAAAAAAAGCTTTTTTTCTTTCGCAAAAAAAGTTATTTCTGTCTTCTCTTTTTAAAAATCTTGATCTTTATATCAAAATCACAGAGAAAGGAAATTTCACCAAGTTAGAGTCCCCAAGCAATACTGTACTATCCTGCAACTTTAGCTTAGAACTATTAAATACTTTGGGACAAACGTGCATTTGGGGACTTAAACTGCAAAAGCAAATATGTAAATAGTAGTGCGTTTATTTTCTAAAGCAGGGAAGGTAGGTTTTAACTGAGACGAGTGTCAATAGTAGCTATCCTCATGTTTTAGCTTGATAGTTTTTCAGAGGGAACATGAGAAAAAAATGAGTTTCAGTCTTTGAGAACACAGGAGTCTAATCAAAAAAGATATTGAACAAGAAGCAGCAGGAATGCTTAAGAAGAATTCCAAGAAGTTGTAAAAGAACTTAAAAGAACACGAAGACATGTATTCTCACGAAGGTTAAGAAGGGGACTGACCCAAGGGGTCATTTTAGGGACCGTACAATCTGGGTCCACCTTGAGTAATGAAAACAAGGGTGACAGCTCGCATGTCATTCACTTACTTCTGGGATAATACTTTTTATCTCCAGAATCTCACCAAGGCAATATTTGTTTTTAAAAAAATAAATGCAATATGTATATATTAATATATAAACAGTGCTTAATACAGTGCTTGGCACATGGTAAGCACTCAAAACCCAGTAGCTATTACTCTTATTTTATTATTGTTCTTCTGATATTCTGGGGTTCCCACCTCCATGCCTGTGAGAGTCAGTGTTATTTAGGAGGGTTTTCTCAGTGTCAGTAACTGTTTGAAGGACTTGACCTGCATGAGTTCCTTCAGTCCTCGGAACAACCTTGCTGAGGCAGGTGTGTGTATCATGCCCATTGTACCGAGGAGCACAGAGAGCTTGTAAGTGACTAAATTGGGATTCAAAGCCAGGTGGACTTGGGAGTCTTTATTTTCTAAATCACTCCTGCACGTGGCCGGCATCTTCATTCTCCACAGCAGTGACCAGGTACGATTACCCGTGGTGTAACTCATGGCACCTTTGATTTTCCCAGGCTGTGTTTCTTCTCTCTCCACTGGGCACTCCAGGGTTAATAAAAGTAAGTACCAAAACTATGTCCTGAGGAAGGCCAAATGTTTATCCTGGTGATTCTCCATGGTAGCATTATAAGCCCAGGATGACAGGGTTGCAGCTTCGGAACCAGGAACCCCCAGTGGTACAGGTTGGACCACAGGGAGATGTAGACTCCACTGGAGATGCAGGCATCTTGCAGGTCAGTAGAACTTTTAGGTATGTGAGTCAGCAAAGGGGCCAGTTCAAAATAGACTCAGAGAGTCCCTACACTACTTCAATTCATTTCAACAAATGCTCATGCAAGCCATTATACAAAATATTAGAAAGTAGGTGGGGAAAATGGAAATACTAAGGTATATAAGATGTCCTCTTGGCACTCAGATATTTAACAGTTCAGAAGACAGTCACATAAATAAATAATATGGTATAAGCTAGAAGGAGTCTAACTTTTAATGATACTAGAATATTCAGGTTTGGGTCCCTCTCTCAGAAGCATTGTGAGGCTTTATGATTACAAGTGGATAAATAACTTGGAAATTTCTGGGTTTAAAATGGCTTCCCAGCAATACTATAAAATGTTTCAGTTAGAATTGAGAGAGAATCATTTACTGTTAAAATGTAAAATTAAATATAATTTTTACATTAAAAGGCCTTCACATTTTAGAACAATGGGTGAAGGTATGATTTAGACTCTTATACCAGGTCTCCAGTAAGCAGATTTCTGTGAGTCCATGCAAATAATTTAAATTAATTTAAATTTAAGTTAATTTAAGGCAAATATATGTCCCAATTTGCCCTGGAAGCTCTTGATTTATGCCTGTGTAATTAGTAATAGTGCCCCCTTCACATTCAAGAGTAATCTGGTGTAGACCATACCTTACATGGTCACTCTGAGTGGAGTAATCTAGGCAGGGGGAGCATAGGCAAGGGTCCTGTAGCAGGAAGATGGCTTATTTGAGAGACAAAGCCAAATATGAATAGCAAAGAGAACAAAGCTGGTGGGGTATCAGGACTTCGCAGGATAGGCTTGGAAGTATGATTCTATTCCAAGAGAATTAGGAAGCCATGGAATGATTTTAATAGGAAGATGATGTATTCAGATTTGCATATTAAAAAAACAATTTTGGGTGCAGTATGGAGAATGGACTGGAGGGAGAAAGAATGACTAGTTAGGAGATCATTGTAAGAGTCTAATTGAGAAAAGATGGTATAGTTTGGAGTAGGGTGGTGGTGCTGGTACGGAGATGTGAATAGATTTGAGAGATATTTAGCAGGTAAAATTGACACGATGTGGTGAGGAATTGCATATGAGGGCTGAGGGGTAAAGAAGTATCAAGGACAATTCTGGCTTGCATAACTGGATGACTATGCTAATCACAGAAAAAGGGAATTCTAGAAGGACCTGGTTTGGGGGAGAAGTTCATGCCATCAACTTTGGCCACATTGAGTGTAAGTGTTATTGAGATTTCGAAGCAAAAATGTCAAGTAGGCAGTTGGACATATGGGTCTGGGGCTTAGAGGGAATGTCTGGAATGGAGTTAGAACTTTGTAAATCAGAGAAAGCTACGAGCAGGTATGAAGCTGCCTAAGAAGTGAGGTGAAAAGTGAATAAGGCCTTGAGCATCTAGCCTTGAACAACTGTAAGGTTTAATGATTTGCTGGAGGAGGAAGAGTCTCTAAAAGGAAAAGGGGCAGCCATGGAGGTAGGAGGAAAACCAGAGTCATGTCAGAGAAGAGAGTGCTTGAAGATGGAAGGAATGGTTTCCAGAAAGATCTTGTGGAAAGGGCAAGTGAAGGGATGATTGAAAACACTCCACTGGATTTTATTAAGTGACTGCAGATAGAGAGAGAGAGAGAGAGAGAGAGAGAGAGAGAGAGAGAGAGAGAGAGGGAGAGAAGCAGAGCCTTTTGGATATCACTTGGAGTTGGGGAACTGGGAAAATTTCATTACAGAGCTGATATTTAGATGGATCTTGAATGACAAGTAAAAGTTTGAAAAGTAGCACTTTATAGTATTGGCTTGCAATTGGCTTAACTATGATCATTGAAATGATAGAATTTTTAGGAAAAAATTATGCTGATCTTAAGAATAGTAGTAATCTCTAAGAATGATAATAATTATTTATAAATTGCTCTGAGGATAGAATAGTTCATGTCGTGAAAATGTCTGTAAATTTTTGCAAAATATAGTAATAACTTTTCTAACCATTTCCTATTCTTAAATATACTTCAAGAAAAAAAGTCTAACGAAAATCAATGCCAAGAAAGGTATTTGTTGGGAAGGAAACACTGGGCACATCAATGAGAATAAATATAATTAGTATGAAACACCAGCCATGTCCCAATATCACCGAATAATTTCTCATTTTTTTTTTAAACTTTGAATAATTTGAGAGAAGCATTTTATGTATTGTTTGTTTTCATGTGCTTCTGAACTTCCTGATTCTGGCCGGGAACAAGGACAAACTTGCCAAAATATTGCAAGAAAAGATGTTGCTGATCACGGATAGGAAATACTCCAAGTCCCAGGAGATAGTCTGTTCTTAGGAGACTTCCACACCAAGTCTGCTGACCTGAGAAGGACCAGCTGACCACCGTGCTCACCACTGGAGCCCGCTCAGGAGCAGGAAGTATTTGGGAGTTCTTCGTTCCAGTCCTCTATGCCAGCATGGTACTCGGGATTCTTTAAAGCTCCAAGTGTTGTTCATTTTTTGTTTGTTTTTCAGAAAGGAAACAGATGGCAAAAACTGGACTCGGTAGGGAAGTGGTTGAATTGATTATATTCTATCCATGTCATAGAATGTTTTGTTATTAAAAACAGTAACTTATATTTCTATAGTAATAGGTAATGTTAATGGAGGCTTTACTGGATGCTAGGTAATGTTTGAAGTACTTTTCATGAATTAACTCATTTCATCCTCACAGTAACTCCCTTAGATCAGTACTGTTATAAATACCATGCCTTGAGAGACAGGGGCATTGAATTACTTAGCCCAGATGACATGGCCAGTGGGTGCGAAGCCAGATTTGAAATCAAAGGGACTGACTCCACATCCTGTGCTCTTAAGTAATGTGGTACATCCCTGTCCAAAGATGTCTTGACTTAAGTTGAGAACCGCGATCTATTGTTAAGGGAGGATGCACATTCCACAGTATTTTAAAACTGAATCACTAAGTGAAGAAATCAATAGCATGAACATCTATTTCTTCCCTCTGTGACCTTGGTACATCTTACCCATTGTGGGATTTATTCGCTCTTCTGTTTGGTTAAGTAGGGATAGGCATATTTGCCCTGCATACTTCACAGAAGCTGGGAATCAAATAAAATCACATGGATAAAAGTGCTTCCCCAATCACTTCATAATAAAATTTTATGAAGTATATTCTTTTTGATATTGCCATATAAATATTGAACATACATATTATATAAATTCTATATTGTAGTATACTTTATATATCATAAATTTTACTATTATTGATATTGTTATAAAAATCTAGGCCAGTATTAAATTATATTTAAAGGGAAGAACATTATTTTTTGATATGCAATTAAACATTATGTGAATTAAAGGCATAATAATCAAATGTGGGAAACATGGAGGTTTAACAAAATTAATCCCTTTTTTGATTTCTCAGACCTTCCAGTATGTTAATATACACTGTGAATATCAAAGAAAGCGAGATCAGATAGCATTTCCCGAACACATTTGTCTATGAAACATGTTTTCCAAGTATCTACTAAGATGATCGTTTTGGGGAAAATAATTAAATAATTGGGCGTATACTGCTCTATGTGGAGCTTGTGTGTCTGAGTGTAAAATGCTTAGACCAAGATTGTAGCTTAGAGATCCCCCGGCTTAACCTCTCTGGTACCATCACCCCTTGCCTCCCTGACAGTATGACTAAGTCTGTATCTCTGGTTCTAATTTCTTTTTGGGGCTGCAGACCAACTGGATGTTCATTCATTTATTTCACAAATATGTTTCTGAGTGCCTACTCAAAACAGTAGGCACTGTGTGCCAGGCCCTGTTCTAGGCGTTGGGAACATAGTAGTGAACAAAACAGGTAAAACACACCTGCCCTTGTGGGGCTGAGATTCTAGTGGGGGAAGAAGCCAGGCAATAATCAAAATCCCACCCAAGTACTAACCAGGCCTGGCCCTGCTTAGCTTCCAAAATCAGATAAGATCAGGCGAGTTTGAGTTTGTGTTTAGGGTGGTGTGGTTGCAGATCTGTAAGTAAACTGCCTCCTGTTGGGAAATGATGTGAGTGCTAGGGGCTGAGATAAACCAGGGAAGGGATGAGGAAGTGCTGGGTGGACTCCACTGTCCTGGATGGGGTAGGGCTGCAGCTTACCTAGGGCAGAGTCTGGGAAGGCCACAGTGAGGTGAGTGGAGCAAAGACTTGGAAGAAGTGTGGGAGGAGCCATGAGGTCATCTGGGAGGAGCCTTTCAGGCTCAGGGAACAGCAACCACAAGACTGCAAGGAACACACCTGGAGCATTCTAGAAACAACAAGGAGGCCAGCATGCTGGAGCAGGGGATGGGGGGCATGAGTGGAAGGGGTAAGGGCAGAGAGATAACCGGTGGTGGGGGTGAGGAGGTGCTAGGTCTGAATGTGTTCATCTAAAATTCACATTGGAACCTAAAGTGGTGGGGGTTTTAGGGAAGTGATGAAGTCATGAGGGCTCTGCCATCCCATAAAAGAGGTTGAAGGAGCTGCCCTGCCCCTTGAGCTATGTGGAGACACACAGAAGGCACCATCCTATGAGGCAGAGAGTGAGTCCTCACCAGACATAGATCCGTTGTGCCTTAATCTTGGACTGCACAGCCTCCAGAACAGCGGGCAATAAATTTCTATTGTTTATAAATTACCCCGTCTAAGGTTTTTGGTTTTATACCAGCCTGAAGGCCTAAGGCAAAAGGGGAGTGGCATATAGTTTAGGAACTCAGAGTAAGACAGAAAAACAGAGGAGACTTTTGAACCAGAGGGAAACATGATCTGACTAAAGTCTTTAAAGGACAGTGCTGGCTGTTTTGTTGAGGACAGACTGTTGGGGTGCCTCACACATTTACATTTAATTGAGCCCCAGATGAATGTGTTATCTTTTCCTGTTACCCAGGTCTTATATTGCATTTCCCATGTCGGCTATGGCAAGTCCAGTCAGCCAGCAAGGACTGTTCTCTCTCTGCTCACTGCCCCCAGAGGTGGCTTCTCACTCAGTGGTGTGGCTGCTGTGCTAGGGGCCTCTCTGGAAAAGGGGACGAAGCCACTGTAAACATTCTCCTGGCTGCACAGAGAAGGCAGAAAATGGATCATGGCACATGGACATGGGTCTATTCATTCACACAAGTTGCCCATCAATTTTATAAGTATGTAACATACAAGTATCGGTATTTTAGGGAGAGGTATATTTTGGAGCATTTTATTTTACCTATAAAATTAAACTGGACCTTTCAGGATGCATAGTTGGAAGAAAGACCTTGTAGCATAGTTACTTGGAATAAGGACTATTTGGGAAGCATATAAAATTCAGGGAACATTGTCCACTGCAGAAGCAGCCCCTGAGGCCCGCTCTTCACTAACTCATCATAGGATTGACTGGACCATGTAGTAATTTGCCCAATCAAAGCTCTGCTGCGAATTGGACATACTCCTCACGAGCGGCATTATTCACACAGCCAATATACTTGGTAATTGAACTGAAGTAGAGATGCTTTATAAACAGGGATCATTTGATGTGTTTTTTTCCCCAGGTTTACTGAGGTATAATTGACAAATAAAAATTATGTGTATTTAGGATGTACAATGTGACATTTTGATATATGCACACATTGTGAAATGATTACCACAATCAAGCTAATTAACATATCTATCGCCTCACGTAGAAATTTTTTTTGTGTTTGGTGAGAACATTAAAGGTCTACTGTCTTAGTAATTTTCAAGCAGACAATACATTATTATTGACTATAGTCACCATGCTGTACAAGAGTTCCATAATTTATTCGTCTTGTCTAACCGAAACTTTGTACCCTTTGAGCAACATCTCCCCATTCCACCCTGGTTTTTTTTTTTTTTTTTTT